>PVKV010000856.1:214429-243064 GCA_004027835.1 Alouatta palliata | reverse complement strand
ATACTGACGTCAACCTACATTGTTTCAACTTAGAATAGAAAGTTACAAAGTCACAAAAATCTGGCAAAGTAGATAAAATGCCAAGTTAAAAGAGGAACAATACTAAAATCATAAACTAACCACAAAATGATGTAAAGCAAGCAGGTGTTCATCTTTTTATCTATTGTGAAACAGTTTTATATTTAACAGGGTATCATTCATTTAAAGGTTGGTCCCACCATAAATTTTAAGAGCAGTCATCTTAAAGAATCACATGAATAATCACAGGGTTCAAGCAGTGCCTGGTGAACAGAGTCATGAAACTAGTCCAAGGCAGGAACCAGGATAAAACACAATGTCTTAGTAAAACCACATAGCCGTCACCAGGCCATTGTGTAAGCAACTAGGAGGTCAAAATAGTTCTTTTACTTTATTTCTCATCCTTAGTTCCTACTTTCCCATAGCTCAACTGCCTCCGGGGGGGGGGAAATGCTTCTGGGGTCTAACTCCATTATGGCGGAGACACTCTTGGGGGTCTCTATGCTGGAGCGACTCCCACAAAGGATGTTGGAGTGCTTGATCCCCTATATTTGCCCAAGCCTTCTTTACCAGTTGAAGTAGCTCTTCTATTCTTACTTGAGATGGTTAGCCTCTCCTTGTCTGAGGAACCTGTAAAGGCTTCCCCTGAGTGGGTTGACTTGCAAGGCAGTGCTGATCCTTCTCAAGACATACCTCCACATCTTCTCCTTGCTTCTAGACCTAGAATCAAACTCAAGTCCCAGTAGACACCAATGGGTATGGTAAGAGGATAACCTATGAAGAGGTATAATACAAACAGAAAGAATTGCATGATTTTTCCAATTTACAGTGACAAAAATCTGTAGGCTATCTGTGGGAAAGGAACTTTAAGAAAGATACCTTAAATTGGGTCAGGATGAATTTAATTATATGAGCTCACTTAGTAAAAATTCCAAATTTAATGTCTTAGCTTGAGAGCAGCTAGAAATTGCTCTAACCCCTTGCCTGGCTGCTTGACTGATACGTAGATCTAAATGCAGCCCAAACTAAATAACATTAAAATACCCAAATCATCTTCATACATAGAAGAACAAGGAATTCCAAGGCTTATGAAAATTGTAATGCTAGAGTGGATTTATCATGCAAGATCTGCTTACCATCTCGGGATGGTCCAGAGGATACTCTCTTCCACATGACTTTGATAAATACATTCTTGAAGAATTCTGTGATGATTCTTCTCTGCAGACCAGATCTTACCATGGGAGTGCTGCCATCAAACTGGGATTCCTAGAAGTGATGAGGATGATGAGGTTTCACGGTGGCAAGGGACCAATGGAAGCACTTAATTGACAAAGACAAAGTGGGCATGCTTACCATACAGCAGAGCGAAAGTCAGAATGGTATAGCTCAAAGCTCTTTGGTATTGACTAATTTAACTTTGGTGTTCCATAAACTAAAACAGAGTTAGCTCTCATTATTCATTAATTCTATATTTGCAAATTTACCTACTTGCTAAGGTTTATTTAACTTCAAAATTAACACTAGCACTGCTTTTGAGATCATTCATGGACATACATGTATGCAGAGTGGCAAAAAATTTGATTTGCAGACACATATATTCCAAGCTGAGGTCAAAGAAAGCCTAGCTATGCCTCTTGTCTCAGCTCTCATGCTGTAAATGAGTGTTCTTTTCATGGTCTATGCAGTGGCACATTTTCTGCATTTTTGTGTTTGTTAATGATTGATTTTGCTGTTTAAAATGGCCCCCATCATAGTATGAAAGTGTTGTGTAGTGTTCCTTACTGCAGGACGGTTGTGCCGTGCCTTACAGAAAAACATACATATATTAGATAAGCTTTACTCAGGAATGAGTTGTAATGCTTTTGCCCATTAGGTCAAGAGTCTTTAAACAGAAACACACATAAAATAAGGTTATATATTGATTAATTGACAAAAATACTGTGACCAGAGGTTTGCAGGAACCTAATGCTGTATTTCTCCTAAGAGCAATGGTTCAGTATTTGCTAATTCAGTATTCATGGTGACTTTATAGAACATAACTACTGTGAAGAACAAGAATCAACTGTAGATGGTACTAAAGTCTTGATTTTATAAGCAGAAAAGCTCTAAGTCTAGTGAACTTGATTTATGAAATCAAAGTCACAGTTTCTTAATCATTTCCCCAATTCGAGCCACATTACATATTGAGATCCCCTTGAATCAAAGCAAAGCTGGGTCCTTTTGAGGAAAGATCTTACTACACTTCCACAAATATATCATGCTAATCACTGCCTAGCATTGCTCTACGGGACCTGCATCCATTGACAAGAGTTTTTACACATTTTAAGGGAATTACTGAATACTGGCTCTGAAATCACATTAAGTCCTGGAAATCCAAAATGTCACTGTGATCCATCAGTCAAATAAGGGGCTTTTGGAGGTCAGCTAATCAATGGATTTTGGCTTAGGTTCTCACATAGTGGACCCAGTTGATCCCAAACATCCTCTGTCATCATTTACCCACTTCTGAAATACATATTTGGAAAAGACATACCCAATAAATTATTTCCTGACCTGTGAAGTGAGATAAGTCACTAGAACTGCCTCATCATGAATTGGGTGTAAACTAAGAGAAATACTACATTCCTAGAAGCACTGTGGACATTAGTGGCATAAACAAGGACTTGAAAGATGTAGTGGTTATGATTCCCACCACATCACCAGTCGACTGGCTTATTTGGCCTATGCAGAAGACAGATGGATCTCAGAGAATGGCAGTGAATTAAGTAAACTTAATTGAATGGAAACTCAAATTGCAGCTGCTGTTTCATTTCTGGAGCAAAGCAACATATTCCCTGCTTTCTGGTATATAGCTACTGACCTGCATAAAGACTATAAAATACAGTGTATTTTCAGCTGGGAAGGCCAAGAGTACACTTTGTTCTACTTCAGGGATATAGCAGCTCCCCAGCAAAACGTTATAATCTCTGGTCCAGGAATCCTGATCCCAGTTCCCTTCCACAAGAGAGCACATTCATCCATTATATTGATTGTATAATTCTGATTGGGTCAGGTATGAAGGAAGTAGCACATCGGTAGGACTCTTACATGCCAAATGATGAGAAATAAATATCACAAGAAATTAGTATGCTAGCTTGGTAAAATTTCCAGTTGTTCCGTGGTATGGACCATGCCGAGATATCCTTTTCAATGTGAAGAACAAGTTACTGTATATGACCCATCTGAACCCTTAGAAAAATGAACAATACCCTAATAGGTATCTTTGGAGTTTGTGTGTGGTACACTGCCACATTTATTAATGGTCAATAACTCTGAGTGAAGCTCAGAACAAGGGAATGATTTGCAGCAGGTCCAGCTGCTGTGCAAGCTGCTCTGCCCCTTGGACCATATGACATAGCAAATCCAGTGATGCTCAAAGTCTCAATAACAGATAGAGAAGTTATTTGGAGCTTTCATCAGGCCCCTAAAGGTGACACACAACAAAGCACTTAGGATCTTGGAGCAAAGCCAGGCTATTCTCTGCAGAAACACTATAGTCTCCTTCTGAGAACAGCTCTTGGTTTGTCACTGAATCTCAGTAGAAACTGAACATCTGACCATGGCCTGCCTAGTGCCCATGTGACCTGAGCTGCCCTTCGTGATCTGAATGGAGTCCTACACACTATACCATAAAGTCAGGCATCCACACCAGCACTCCATCATCAGATGAAACTGGGCACTGAAGGCATAAGTAAGTTGCGTGAAAAAGTTGCCTGGATGCCCATGGCTCCTACTTCAGACAGTGTTTTTTCTTTCTCAACCTGTGTATCTGATTCATAGGGATCAGATATACAGAATTCAGAGGGAGATCCCTATGCTCAGTTGCTGAGGAAGGAAAATTCATGAACTAGTCCAACAGGGATGACTGCTGTACTACAGTCCTCCTCTGAGAAGGCCCTGAAGTGGGGTGAGGGAAGAAAATTCTTCCAGTGGGCACAAATTCAGGGTTCATACCTGGCTGTCCATTTAGTTTGAAAGGAGAGATGACCAAAAGGCTGGGTATATGGCAACTCAAGCTGCGGCTAATGTTTTTGGCTGGATGGTCAAATGGGTGTAAGCTTTGGAGATATTTGTGTGTGGATGCTCACCAAAGAATGATTTCACTATATTAACTATAGAAGGATTATAATAATCAAGAAAGAGAATGATTCCTTTGGTGAATATCAGTCAGCCTCAGGCCTCATGTTATCAGCTGATGAATAAAGTGGTCATATTGGTAGACGGAGGTTATATGCATGTGTTTCCACTTACTGAGCCTGATATGACCGTAGCCACTAATGAGTGCCCAATCAGTCATCCAATGAGATCGCACTGATATGTCACCATTCCCCAACGGTATCAGCAGGCTCCATGGGGGGAGGTTGATGGCAATGGGCTGCTTTGATTATGGAAGGCATTCATTTTTACTGGAATAGACACACTGCATATGAATTTGCCTTAGATTTTCTTAGTGTTTCTGTCAAAACTACGGTCTATAAATTTGTAGACTTCCTTGATATTCTTTTCCTTTTCTTCTTTTTGGTACACTAGCTTTGCTATAGCTTCTGACTCTGATGGAGCTATCAGCCTAGTAGCTTACAACCAAAATTTTCTTTGTTTATGAGAGCCTCCTTACTCATGAACCTTCCCATATTCTGTTATATATAAAGTCGGTTCCTTTGGAATGAACTTCAGAGCATTCTGTTCTTAAGCCTCACCTCTTGTCTGTACAAAACTCTGAGCCAGTGCTCCAGAGTGGGGCTCTGGAGCAGTAGGTCATTTTTCCTGGAGTAATCCCTTACATTAGCAGTCCCCAACCTTTTTGCCACCAGGGATCAGTTTTGTAGAAAACAGTTTTTTCCACCGATGATATGGGGGAGGTTTTGGGATGAAACTGTTCCACCTCAGGGCGTAATACACTAGTTAGATTCTCATAAGGAGCGCGCAACCTAGATCCCCCGTGCAGTGCACAGTAGGGTTCGAGCTCCTATGAGAATCTAATGCTACCGCAGATCTGACAGGAGGCAGGGCTCAGACAGTAATGCTGGCTCACCCACTGCTCACTTTCTGCTGTGCAGTCTGGTTCCTAACAGGTCACAGACTGGTGCCGGTCCCTGGGGACCCGTGGCTTACATTGTGAGCAGTTTGCCAGATAGGGTTGGTCATTATTGGTCTTTTTGGCTTGCCTCTCCTGGTCTTCAGCCTCCATCCAATAAGTGAGCTGGGGTGAAAATGATTGGAACCTCAGTATTCTCAGCCTGCTGTTCCTGGGCTGGAGCCTATGTCCTGAGAGTGGGACTGCTGAGAGATCCCTGACCCTTTGTCTGCACCCATCTGGAATTTACCTTGGCCAGTGCAAAGCTATGGGAGATGATAAATGCTGCTGGCTAGTCCGTCCTGGGGAGAGATAGCATAACCCTTGCACTGAGGGGTGGGAGATCTCTGTGTTTTGGGCCACACTCACCTAAAGTGGCATTTTCATCACCTCAAATATGGAGGGGACAGGAATGGGCACGTCATGGCTCAAATGCCAAAGACTCTTGCTGTTCCTGCCACAGTTTAATAGATTTTCTTGAATAAATGTTTCTTCATTTTTAATGTATGTACTTTGGACAATTTCTCAAGACTTGATTTTTTAAAAAGTAATTTTTGCCAAATATGGCTGTTTGACTGGGGAGCTGATCCACAAACCTCCTCACACTGCCTTTCTGCACACGTATTTCCAGGTCAGCTTGCTTTTGATTGTCCTCAAGATATTGTCTATTTGGTAGGCAGAGGCCTGACTTTGTTACTACCTTTATTTGGAGGTTAAGTGTGGTTTCATGAAATGCGGATGTATGCCAAATCGAAAAGAGGCTGATCGTGGTCACTTTGCATTGTGTCACTTTGGGTCGACTGAACTACAGTTCCCAGAATTCTCTTTCTGGTATGTTTCTGGTTAGGATGGCCACATGAGATTCTTCTGGGATTATCTGGAGGGCCGAGGTACAGCAACAGCCATTTTTACTCACACACTGTTGCTTATTTTCTGGTTCACTTTATTGTTGTGAGATGGCAGCCATGCCTGCAACTGTTCCGCATTTCTCTGGAAACATTCAGTTTTTCTGACTTCTGGGTAAGTGTGTGCATCGGATAAATGTCTCAGCTTCTTTTAGACACCCATTCTACCAAGTTCAGAGGCTTGTGTTTGTGGGTTCCAGTGTTTTCTTGCTGTGTTTTACTTTACGTCCATTTTCCCATCCTGATTGTCTCATCTATGGAATTTGAGCTCCAGCATCAGACTTACAGGAAAGGGGTCCCGATCCAGACCCCCAGAGAAGGTTCTCAGGTCTCGCACAAGAAATAATTCAGTTCAATTTCACAGTGCAAAGTGAAAGCAAGTTTATTATGAAAGTAAAAAAATAAAAGAATGGCTACTCCATAGGCAGAGCAGTGGCATGGGCTGTTCAATTGGTGTAACTATAGTTATTTCTTGATTATATGCTAATGGAGGGATGAATTATTGATGAGTTTTCTCAGGAAAGGAGTAAAGATTTCCTGGAACTGAGGGTCCCTCCATTTTTTAGACTGTGTAGGGTAACTTCCTGACATTGCGATGGCATTTGTAAACTGTCATAGCACAGGTGGGAGTGCCTTTTAGCATGCTATGCATTATAATTAGAGTTTAATGAGCAGTGAGGACAACCAGAGGTCACTTTCATTATCATCCTGGTTTTGGTGGGTTTCGGCTGGCTTCTTTACCGCAAACTGTTTCATCAGCAAGGTTTTTATGAGCTGTGTCTTGTGCCAGCCTCCTGTCTCATCCTGTGACTAAGGATGCCTGACCTCCTGGGAATGCAGCCCAGTAGGTCTCAGCCTTCTTTTCCCTAGCTCCTATTCAAGATGGAGTCCCTGTGGCTCCAACACCTCTGGCAAGACATGAAGGCAACCGTTTACAGACACTGCTAAGCCTACCTCCACACTTCCGGGAAGTCAACTCTCTGTTATAAATTATTACGTATATATATATATATCAGTGCTTCAGCTTCTTTCACTGAACCTCAATGATACAAACATCACCAAATCTTTTGTTTTTTTTTTCCATTGAAGAGCTTTCTAAACATAACTCTGAAGCAAAATTATACAAAAACAACAAACAAAAACACTTTTGGGGTGAGGCTGGAGAAGGACAAAGAGGTTGGTGTATACAGAGAAAAATCTTCTGTGTCTATATTATAGAGGGACCTTGAAGAAACTTGGGTCAGAAAATTATAAAAACGAGATCCCTCTTCTGTGTCACACTTTCCTTTTCAAAGGTGTGACCCTTGGGGAGACTAAAGACACCCTTTTACTGGGACACAGGAGAGCATCACGGAGCTAAGATGGTGTCTCTGGACCTCTGCGGAAACCCAAAATGAGTAAGAATCTCAGCTTCATCACTTTAACTTTGAGACCACAGGGAAAGCTACTTAACTACTCAGTTTCCTTCTAACTTAGCACACTATTCTGAGACTATAACGTTTGTGCTAGCTGTTATCATTGTTATTCCCCCACATTGCCTCAGCAGTTCAGTTCCCTCCATATTGGGGTGTTTGTGATGAGCTGAGGGAGTGTTGCAGGCAGCCCTGTCCAGCTGACTCACGCTGGCTGTTTTGGTCCCCACCGTCAGGGTTGTGGGGCTTTCCTTGTATCAGTGTCCCTCTTTCTCATTTCTGTAGTCTTCAGATCTTGTGCTGTTTTTTGGGGGTCTTCTGAAGTTGGCTCCACACCAAACTGTTTGCTGTGAGCCATCATAATGCTTTCTCCAGGAGGAAATCGTGTTTCACCAAGTTGTAATATTTCTGTTCCTCTGAGAAGATTGGACCTTTGGGTCCCTCAAGAACACTGCTTTTATAGGTTGATTGCTCCCTCTGCTGGAAAGATATATAATACAAGCAAGAGCTGGGGGCTGAGATCTCACTGGTTGCCTGGCACTGGGCTAAGATCTGCACCCACATGACCTCGTTTCAATTCCACAAACACTCTATCAGTTCTATCTTACAGCAGAGAAAACTGATGCTTAGAAGAAGTGACTTCTCCATCATTCAGCTGGCCTGCTGGCATTGGACCCAGCTAATCTGGCTCTGGAAAGTGCATTTTGCTACTATTCTGTAAGCATAGCTGATTTGGGCTCTATTAGGATTGGAGAGGAAATCTTTCCTACCCGTTAATAAACATACGTATTCTATGGCATGGCCTTCTCAAAGAAACTTAAACTCACACATTCAGAGGAAAATATCTACTTCATAGAATTGTGAGGAGTCAAGAAAATATTTTAATGTAAGCAATCTAGCTTAGTGTCTGACATGTAGTAAGTTCTGAATAAATGCTATTTACTTTACCTTCTAAAGCCTTGCAGTGCCATTCCACTTTCGCCTAATTGCAGGAACATTTCCTATAGCCCTACAGCATATTTCTGAAGAACTAAAGATGTTTTAATCCTGCTTTACCATCATACTTTGGGTTCCCATTTCCAGTTCAGAAGTCTCTGATTCAGTTTCCTTCCCATTATAAGACCTACAGGCCTTTAATGCAAGTAAGATCCTTGAGGACTTGCTTTGATATTTCAGTGATAACAAGGCAGGGACAAGATCCCTTTGCTCTTCATTCCTAATTCCCTAGGTACTAGATTTAGCAATGTTAGCACTAGCTCATGTTTGCAAATCTCTTTGCAAGTCCAGATTTGCTCCTGTACCAAGGAGGTGGTTCAGAATGCCAGTCATTCAGATTAGTATGAAATTCAGTGTCATGTGGATTAGTCAATAGGAAATATGAATCAGCATGTTTGCGATCAGATCAAAATGACTTGCAACATATATTCATCATTGAGGGGTTTTGCCTTTATTTTAAGTGCTGGGAAAATGCCTGGATATTTAAATATTCTATGTCTTTCCCAGTTTGAACTTCCTGTACAAATTAAAGAGGTTGGACCCAATGATCTCTAAGGTTTATTTATCTTAAATTCAATTGCTTTCATATTTCATATCTTGTTCTTATTTACCAAAGAATAACTGACACCTTGCTAGGTATCTGTCATTAAGATTCAAAAATAGGTAGCAAGGTTTTTATTAATTCTAGCGTGAAAACTATAATTAATAGTATACCAATTGAATTTATGGTAATTTTAGTGACATTTTACCATACTTTTATCGCAAGGAAATTGTTTTTTTTAAGTCTTGGTCTATCAATGTTTACTTTTAAAAACAGCTTAAATATAAAAGAGCTTTTATATATAGCTCTTGATAGAAAGGTTTAATGATCAAAATTTGAAATGTGATTAAAAGCATTTCATAACTATAGATTTCACAGATGTACTTTAAAATTGTAACATACACTATTTTTATTAACATACCACCATTTTATGTATAATTCTGAACATTTCTAAATAACTCAAGTCGACTAGTTATAATACACCTTAACAAGAATGTTCTCAACTTGCCCCTCCCTCTGTGGGAGGAAAGTTGGCCTACTTGAAGTTAGGAATCAATAACTCTAATCCAGGTCTTCTTTATAAAAAGAGACTATATTTTAAATAACTTGGGGATCATCTTATCAAAAGGGATTAGAAGATTTACTAGAGGAATTATGATTTGTCTGGAGAATCAAATGGCTCACAATGGTTATTACCTTGCTTAAGTATATAGTACAATAGACTGATTACAGCTTCCTGCTTACCAGGATTAAATACTATAATTTCTAAAATGCTCCTCAGGTATTTTAAGTAATTGTTCATCCATTTTTTTTGGTTTTGCTTGTTGACATTTTGTGTTGTAATTAGTGTGCGGAGAAAGTCTGCATGTGTCCATTGTATGAGCCCCTACAGACCGTTTTACCGTCTGTCTCTTTCAACAAATTACATTAAGGGCAATGCAAAATACTTTGACTTTTCAATTCAAATCGGTCATCTTGGTAATATGACATTGTTCTGCTAACTAATAAATTATTCTGCATCTCAAAACATGTGGTCTGAAAGATAAGAAAAGTCCGAGAGCACTCGTGAAAGGAGCACACCCTTGTAGCAGCAAGATTTGTATTGCATTCGGCTCATATGGATTCCAATATGTAGTGTTGTATTTGACTGGTATACGTTTACAAAACAAGTGAGATCAAAAAATTTGAATTTACGTATTTCAAGGAAGCCCAGTAAACTTTACTTATATTGAAAAGGTAGGCCGGGCACGGTGACTCACGTCTGTAATCCCAGCACTTTGGGAGGCCAAGGAGGGTGGATCACCTGAGGTCGGGGAGTTCATGACCAGCCTGACCAGGAAACCTTGTCTCTACTAAAAATACAAAAATTGGACAGGTGTAGTGGTGTGCACCTGAATTCTCAGCTACTCTGGAGGCTGAGGCAGGAGATTTGCTTGAACCTGGGAGGTGGAGGTTGCTGTGAGCTGAGATCACACCACTGCACGCCAGACTAGGAGACAGAGACTCCGTCTCAAAAAAAAAAAAAAAAAAAAGGTAAAAATCTGATAAAGACCTCCACCTCTCTCACCATTTGCTTTAGACTGTAAGAACACTGTACCCTTCAAAGGCTATTTATTTCCCTGCCAGGACATGGGGCCTAATGTTCTGTGGCACATTTATCATGCAACAGCATGATTTATATGTCTACATATTAGAATTCTCTTGCTTCAAAGATGAAACAACAACTGAATATAAAGTTATATATTTGGGATGGAGTGGATATAGATATAAATAGCAAAACTCTGAATATTAATTATTATATAACTTAAACATAGCTGGCAAGAAATAGACTAGAGTAGAAAAACAAACAGAAAAAATGTAAAAGCCTTTAAGTCATTTTGCTTATTTGAATTTCTTATGCCAGCTGTAAGTCTCCTTATAAATCAGCATTTTCTAATCTCATTCTTGATGCAATGCTAGTGCTAACTGTGTTGAATAATAATTTTTTTCCTCAGGTACAGAGGAATGAAGAAGGAATAAACAGACCTTCTAGATAATTGCATCAGCCTTCCCCGCTATTCCAGTGCCATGCTAACATTTCAAGTAATGTCCCTTTTGTCTTGCTGAGAAGAAATCATTTCATGATTTATTATACTGGATTAAATGCTATGCACACTCTGGAGCTGGAACATGACCGAAGGGCAAGCAAGCATAAAGGATATCAGAAAGACTTGGTGTGTTTAAATTTTTCTGAATTTCTCAAGTAAACTGTTTAGAAAATAGAAGATAAAATGGTTATATAAATTATTTAAACGGTAGATGATGGCACCTTTATCCCTATATTCTAGAATTAAGGTAAGAAATTAGTTCTGCAGAAAGCTTTCTCTTTTTGAGATTTCTGTTTTATCAGATTACCATTTGCCAAAGTGAATTTCATAATATATGACTTTTTTCAATATCATTAATTGTCATTGAGGTTGAGAGTCTGAGTTTTTGCTGAAATTGTTCCAATGCACAAAAAATGCCATAAAATTGAGCCTACACTGGGGTTTTTTTTTTTTTGATAGTTCCTAAACTTTTAGAAAGTCAAAGTTTATTCTAGTTGTTGTATGTTCTGCATATCTGAAATAAGAGACGGGCTTCAGTCAGTCTGAAAGTGATGATATTTGATTTCTCATTTCTTACAGTGGTCTCTCTCCAGATAAGTAAGTTAGCTATTTCATTTACTTGTTCTTCAGTTAATGGCCTTCTTGATTAAATATGATGACAAGGTTTCTCCTTAATGTGAACTTTAAATTACACAGAGCAAAACAAAAATGCGTATTAATCTTTAACACCGTCTGTGGAGACTTGAATTCTTCACTATACACTCCAATAAATGGAATATTTAAATATTTAAAGGTTCCAGCAGAAAGTTCCAGCCAGCTGTACTGTTCTAATAACAAGGTCTATCAACTTTTTTTAACTGAGGAATTTTATAATATTTTGTGAAGAGAAAGAGAAAATCTGCTTAGCCAACCAATTACCTGCTTACTTAAGGCAGATCATTTATCCTAGAGGTTCCATTTTCTAAGGCAGATTATTTATCCTTGGATATTCTATTGTCTTCTATTGACATTGATTTCTATTTATCATTTATAAACTTTGTTTATTGAAACATAATTTAAAAATAAAAAAGATATGCCATCATTATCACCAACAAAATTATGTTGATGATAGAAATCTGTTTTCTCAAACTTAATGTATTTTCAAAATATACTTTTCAAAACACTCAGAAACTTGATCCTCTTATAAGTTGAGAGAGGATGAGTCAATAACTTATTCAACCAATGAGGAAAACAATAGGTTTATAAAACTGATTCAAAATTTTATAGATAAGACAGAAGTATTTGTAGTCACTGAAAGACATAATATTGATATAGGATTGTTAAATTAAAAATAACTGACTAGTACCCTTCAAGTATTTATGGGTGTAGCTTTTGACTGACAGAATAAAATTCAGATTCACAAAGGCCAGAGAGGTTTTTTTTCGGTGGGGGGGGTGATAATCATATCAGCAGAAACACTATCAGCCACCAGCTTTCCCTGTAAGTGAGAAAGACAGTACACAATGAAAGGAGTTTGTTGAATTTCCAGAAAACAGGCTTAGAAAATGATTCAACTACAAAAAAGGGAATAAATATTTGTTTCTTAGTGTCATGAGGTTTGGGGGTAATTTGTTACAAGGCACAATGAAAGGTTAAATGTTATATTTGAAATAGGTGGTTTACACACAGTTTAGAAATGAAGATGAGAAAAGCATGCAGATATCAATAACACAAGTAAAGTAAGATAAATGTCACAAGAGAAATTCACAGAAAGTCTACGTCAACTCATTGAAAAGTGACCAAAGAGCACTCCTGGCCATATTGATTCAAACCAGGAGAGTGAGATGTTGTGCAAGAAGTCATTGAAAACACAGGAATTGAATTTGAAACCTAACAATTAGGAGTTGTGTGACCCACAGCTGGTCAATTGCCTTTATTTGTTTCTCTTTGAATGAGAATCCCTCTTGTGGATTAAACAGGGCAAAGGCACATCTTTTTTTATCCAGGGAGTCTACCTTCATGCCATTTTCCCAGCAAATATATTAAAAGTGCCCTCTTTTACTCTCAATGAAGTCTTGCTTTGGATGATGAATTATATGGTTACCTGAGGATTGGCTAAAATAATGCAATGAAATAAAAACATCAAGATTTTACACTTTGCAACAAACATAATTAATTTTAATCACAAAGTTATTTTTTGGATTTACATACAGGTATGTACAGAAGTTTCATATACTTACATACGTGAATGTATATGTCAGTATATTTATACTATATACCCTTAAACATATAAGATCGCAACCATGTTTGCATACAGTTTAGAAAGATTAATCTGATGATGGTGAGTCATATAATTCAGAGTAAGGAGAAAGATATTCCCTCTAGTTTGGTATTGGATTTTTCCATTTCATGTTCAAGATTGATGAATTTCTGTCTAATAAGGTATAATATATGAAATCAGATAGATCATAATATATCTATGGTTAAGTCTCACCCATAATAAATTATTTAAAAAGAAAGCAGAATCAATAAAACAACGAAAAGCTCAACTTCAAACACAATCAATCGGGGTTATTGTGGGAGCACTGGGAATAGGAACTGAAGGATAATTGTTCACAACTGTTTTCATCAAATACACTTTTGGTGCAGACAAAAACTATTTTCATTATTTTTAGAGCAACTAAGATTGCAGAGACATGAATACCTTAGTTGGGATTTGGAAAATATAGTCAAACTGTGACAACTTTATACAGCAGTTCTTAAAAATACATTAGTGTCAAACTCACCCTTTAGTGACAATGAGGAGTGGTAGTAAGCTGTCTTTGCACAGCTGATTGCAGGGAATAGTGTGTGTACAGTGTCACTGCAGACATCACTCCAAGGTGATTCATTGGAAATCTGTCTTAAGAATTAAAACATTAATCAGAGCTTTTAATAAAATGTTTAAGCTAAAGAAAAATTCATTGGCTTGAGGCACTTTTTCAGGACATGGATTTAACACTCTGGCAAGGGCGTTAGATTGAGGCAACCTTGCTGCTAAGGTAGCTTCGTAGAAGCCTCAAGAAATTGATAACCCAAGGCAGTGAAAATACCCGTGTTGACCTGGCAGATGGTAAAGAAAGTGAAAGAAAAGCTTAGATGTGGACATCCTGAAATGTAGGTATTAAGTGAGGCCATAAAACTTATGAGAGAATTAGTTCCAGGGAAGGCCCAGAGGACAATCCAATCACCAAGGGCATCAGGAAAGCACTGGTTAGAAGGCCACCAGCATTGCTGTGAAATCCAGTGGTGGCTGTGCTCTGCACAGAGAGCCACCCACCTCAAGGGTCATGTTACATTTCTATTGTTCTGATAACCATAGAATTGTTAATATTCTAACAGTTACAACTAACCAATTCATATCTTAAAGGCAATTCTTATACTTGGTGATTCTCTCAAAATTGAGGTTTAAGCCTGAGTGGTACTGGAGCAATGTTAATAGTATGAATGTATGTTCTGCTTAAAGAAGACAATTGCTTTTCTCTTTGTGCTAATATATTACTTGTCTTCGAGAAAACTGTGTTCTTCATAAAGCACAATGTCCTGGGTAGTCAGAAATGTTTAGTAGAATGAGCACAGGCTCTCAAATTAGAAAAAATTATAATTTTGGCTATAAAAAGTATTTGAATTTTAAATTATTTATATTTAATATAATAAACACACTTATCCAATGCGTATACGCACAGAGAACTCTTCTAGGCACTTTATTTGGGATTAATTATTTAATCCTCATAACAACCCCATGAAGATCATACTATTATCATCCACTGAAGAAGATACTGAGGAAAAGCAAGGCTGGTGACTAGTTAACATGACTACATTTGCTGTGGATAGGTCACTCCAGGGCATCTGACTTCAGAACTTGCAATCTTAGCTGTATGATAATTTGCATCTTTATTTTGATTCGTGATTCTAAGAAATGTTCATTGAGCTCTTACTCTGTTACAGACTCCTCAGACACAGCGAGTAATGGAATTAAAAAAAAATCTCTGTTCTCTTGGAGCTGACATTATAATGGGAAATGGAAATAAAATTAAGTGATTGTTGTCAGATTAAAATATACAGTCCAGTGTGCCTGAAACTGTAGAGGCTAAAATAAATAGCTTGCTTCCTTGAAATATTAGGGAAAAGATTAATGTTTGCCAAAGAATTGAAAGGCCCAAATTGAGAATAAATGGAGTCCTAAAACTTGCCATTTTGCATTCCAGTGAAATCATACATCTGTGATTTAGTAATTAGAAGGGAAGCAAGCTACTGCTCTTTTGTGTGTAATTACAAGCTTGTTGCAGGCAAATAATCCTGTATATTAATAACTTTTTCACATTTTTGGTGAATCATTATCTCTTCAGTTTCCGACACTGTAACAGCGATCATGTTTGTATACTTTTTATCAAATTTGCCTTGATATGAAAAGATTTTACAAACTTATTGATCATTTATTCCATTATACTGCTATTGGAAATGTGATAAAAATAAAACTGTTTTGGTCCTCAATAGATTTACAATCCAAAGCACAGCGGGAGAAAGAGAAACCTACAAGACCATGTTTCATTGGATAGCTTTAGAGTAATATCTATAATTAAAAAAAAAAGTTAAGAAGAAGAAGAAATTGGTCAGCTCAATTTAGAAGATTTTGTAACACAGACTGGCTTCCATTCACTGATGAGACATTCACTGATTTTTAATTCTTACCATCAGAGAAAGAGTCATTATGTTGAGGATCCTCAGAAAAGACAATGCAGTCAGCTGAGAAGTACAATTTTCTTTCTCTACTGTCGTTTCCTTTATATGTATCATTGAAATAATATACTTCACCACCAGTAAAATTCATATTAAACACAAGTAAAAAAAAATCACTACTCAAAAAATAGTGAACACCAGGCAAAGTGGTAACTTATTAATTTCTGGGATTTTTTGTTGTTATGGTGGTCGTATGTAATTTACCCCTGTAAGTTTACAATAAATGATTGATGTAACTCAATTTATGGATTGTAATTAATTACTAGGTTTGTACCACAGATGAAGTAATATATATGTTGTCTAATTTGATAATGATTTGTTTGCAGAATTCAACCAACTGCTCATTACAGAACCCAATGAACCTCCCTTTAGACTACCTGTGAAGATATCATATATGACACAATAGGTTCAACAAATAATGAAGGACCTGTTGTTCTTGCTTGACTCAAGTAGGGACGGAGGGTCTCCGAGAAATGTAAATGTAATCTGCTATAATGGGTGTTAGCTAAATCAGTGCTTTAGGAAAGAAGAATGATTTTCATTATCAAATGATTATTTGGTGTTTCCATTCTCCATTATAAGCACATACTAGTTGATGGACAGGTGCTGCTGGATAACTGTTTGGAAACAGGCCACAGAATTGCTCCAAAAGATAAAATTCTCGAATGACAGAGTTGTCATAGTTGTAAAAAAAGACATGATAAATACATAAAGACTGACAAAAATGGGGAAGGATTAAAACACTAACTTTAGTTATTGTTCAACAAAACATAGATAAAGTATAATGAAGCAGATGTTTATTCTGGTAGATTCTATTGCAATGTTACATTTTAACTTAATATTTCTATTTTGTGATTTATTTTTTGTATAGCAAAATGGTTAATATTGTGAGTATTGATACTGTGTTAAAATTTTTGACAGTCTATTTGATTTTTCAGTACGAAGAAGTATTACTGCTATGATGAAATCTTTACTTTTGTGGTGGAAATAAATAAGAAAATAGAATTGAATAAAAGCAAAACAAACCAATAACAAAAGAAAAAATGTCTGTTGCTTATCAACATAACGTTAGGAAATTTACTTGCTTAAACTTTTATTCTCTTATTCCAAAATGCCTTATATATTCTACTCTCTTTGCTTTCACATAAATTGATGCCACGCTATAATGTAACTAGTATACTATTCTCATGTCCCATACAAATGTTACATTAAATCATAAATTATTCTATTCCACGAAAGAGTATTTTCTCATGTTTTCCACCACTATCACCCACCACAATAACCATCATTATTCTCTTCACTTTAGGAAGAGAGGAGACTAAAACACAAAAGATTAGAAAGTATCATTTGTCTAAAGTTAATCATAGTTTCAGACTTCTGACATATCTGAGCATATGAATTAACAGTCTCCATGTCGTCCTAAGATTTGTAGGTTAAACCTTGGATATTCCCATCTTTGTGTCTATACTAAACAGAAAAGACCCATATGAGTTCCTGAGTACCAATGCTCATTCCAGAAGGGACATATTTCTTTTCAGGAAGAAATGTCTGAAATTTAGTGAGTTAAAATCCTCACTGAGTTGGCCAGGCATGGTGGCTTACGCCTGTAATCCCAGAACTTTGGGAGGCCAAGAAGGGCCGATCACAAGCTCAGAAGATCGAGACTATCTTGGCCAACATGGTGAAACCCCTTGTCTCCTAAAGTACAAAAAATTAGCCAGGTGTGGGGACGCATGCCGGTAGTCAGTCCCAGCTACTTGGGAGGCTGAGGAGGCTGAGGCAGGGAAATTGCTTGAACCCTGGAGGCAGAGGTTGCAGTGAGCCAAGATCACACCACTGCATTCCAGCCTGGTGACAAAGCAATACTCCATCTCAAAAAAAAAAAAAAAAAAAAATTAAATGTTCTGTCATGATAAGATCAAGCTCTATCAGACCAGCCAAACATATCAAGTTCATTTCTACAAACTTGATTCATACTAATTGTTTTCAAATTGTGAACACCCAAGGGGTGTTCCTCAGAGGTCTGGTATCAAAAAATACTGATTATTTTATTCTGAATATTACTACAGAGCAGTAATATGCTCTCAGCAACTGGGGATACAAGAGTCAGAAAATGGACAAGATTCCTTCCTAACAACAATTATCACTTAATTACAATATACCAAGTAGTATTTTCTCAGCCAGGTATATCGGACTTACTTTTCACGGATAGTTTATACTAACAGAGTTTCAAACCAAAACATTTCTTAAAATTTACTGATTTTATATGAAATTGTATGTAGGAGAAATATAAGCCTATCTTTGCGTTTTTACTTGTCTAACAAAAAAAGGGGATACATATGAATAATATCATTTAATGGGAGAAATTACAGACTATGTAAAGAGTAGCTTACTATTATCAATTCACAACATCTTCCAGAGAGAGAAAGAAAAAGGCCATTATGTGGCCTGACCAAGAATCTGGCCATCCTTTCCTTTCTTTGTGGAAGGTAGTCCTGATAGGATAGAGGCTTAAATAAAGGGATTGGTTTGTTTTCTCCAGCTGTCCTAGTAGTGAGTGAATAAAATTAACTGTGGACTATTTCAATCAATTACTCAATGATTGATTTACATTGATTAGAAAAGAGCTGATTCTTTGTCATACATATCTAAAAACTTTGATGATTCTGTTTTGAACTAATTTAAAAGTAGGATAATATCCACTGGATAGAAGTTTCAAAACTTGAAAGTAATAAAACCTACATGATTTTATTTCTTTCACTAATTTCCATGACAATGAAGTTGAAGTCTTACACACATTTTTTTTAAAACCCCAATGTCTTATTGGTTCTCTGGAGCAAAATTCAGAAAGGAGAACAACTATGTAAAGAAATAATTAGAATTTTGACTTGCTATGCCATTCTTAGAGGTTTCTTTTATCTTTATATTCTCTTGCGGTGTCTTGGGTAAAACTTAAACAACTTTATGTACTATAAATAAGCTATTTTGAAGGCAACGATATGCATATTTTTGAGTATGCTGAGAAATAAAATACTTTTTAAAAGTATTTTAAAATAAAGAAAGATAATATTTTAGAAAAGAATTGTGATTCCAATTCTGTACTTAGCACTTAATTTTAAACCTTATGGTGAATATGATTTTCTACAACAGAGAGTACAATTCTGTTTCACCATTAATTAACAGGTAAATAAGTAAATATATTTAAATAAATATTATAATCTTCATTTGTTAATATAAACATTATACATTATTGAATACGTTTTCCAATAGACAAGCAGCTTTCAAAATGTGCTTTCACCACTCTTAATCCTCTGAGGTAAGGAGGTCTTTTAAACTATAGTTTGTGTAACTGAAAATCAAAAGAAAAATGTTTTAGTGAAGTTTTGTAATTAATAAAAACATAAAGAAAGACAAAAAAGCAAAATTTTTTGAGTGCTTACTTTTGGGGAAGCATTGAATTTTATATCTGGTATATGGTAATTTATATCCAGGATATGCTCCCCTTTCTACTAGTAGGAATTAGGAAACACAGAAAGGTGAATGTTTTGCTCATGAATGATTTTACCTATAGGCACTTTTGAAAGGGATCAGTAGACAGCAGTTATCACTTTTCTTGCCACCCTTTGTGTTGCAAGAGACATAGTGGCTCCATGTCTTATAGAATGTTTCTCTTTCACTTATCCCAAATCATGTGCCAGCTACTGAACCAATGAATTTTAACAATGGAAGTTCTAAACCAGGAACCGTTTACACTGGATCTTACATTTGCCCCAGGTAAGATGGCAGTTGATGACAGTTTCCATCAACTGCATCAGGAAGCAGTCTTCTTTAGATTCATGATTTAAGTCCTTAAATATAATTTATTACAGAAAACATAACCTATATTCAAGCCTGAGCCTTAATGTAGTCCTCATAGTAGTTGTTACTCTTACCAAATTTTCCTTTAATTGTATTCCCAACACACAAATGATACGGGACAGGAGACAGGGAAATACTGGGTAGAAGAGGGAAGTTCCTTAGCAAAAGCCCCACCCTCAAGGCTGAAAAACCATGGCCCTAAATGAGGGCGGGCATTCCTGTTGTCACACCCAAAAAGTTGCCTTTTGGCCTGCTATGCCCCCTATCCTGTACCCATGTAAACCTCAAACCCCAGGCTCCAGAAGCAGATGAGCAGGTGAGGAAACGAGGAGACAAGCAGATGGACAGTAGAATGACACAGCAGAGAAAGAAGAGGAGGAACGTCTGAACGCCAAGAGGAGTTCAGCTGGGGGCAGTTGGAGAGAGGTTTGGTGGCTGAATGGCCAGGTTCCAGGGGAAGATCATCTTCCCACTCCATCCCCTCCTTCCAACTCCCCATCCAGCCCACTGAGAGACACCTCAACTACTCATTAAAACCTTACATTCATCCTTCAAGCCCATGTGTGACCTGATTCTTCCAGGACACTGAGCAAGAGCTTGGGATACAGAGAGCTGTCACACTGGCCCTCTGCCCTTGCAAAAAGGCAGAGGGTCCATTGAACTGGTTAACACTTAAAGCTATTTGCAGACAGCAAGGCTAAGAGAGCATTGTTAACACTGGGGCCACAGGCACCCTCCCCTATACACTACCGTGGGGCCAGAGACCAAATGGCTTGCCCCAGCCTCTGCACCTGCCTGTCTGCATGATCCCTCTCCCTCAATGGGTTTGAGCAGCAGTGGTGACTGAACAGGCAAGCTGCACCCCTGTTGCAAGTCCTGAGAGGGTGATCAGGGAACTCTCCCATTTCACTTAGGTAGGGAAGGGGTAAGATTCTGGGATGGACTAAGAAGTAGATTTGGCATATCACTTGGTGATTTGTTACAAATCATTTGATATATTTTTTTTTTTTTTCCGGAAACAGAGTCTTGCTCTGTCACACCCAGAGCAATGGAGTGCAATGATGTGATGTTGGTTCACTGCAACCTCTGCCTCCCAGGTTCAAGCAATTCTCCTACCTCAGCCTCCCAAGTAGCTGGGATTACAGGTGTGCACCACTACACCTGGCTAATTTTTGCATTTTTAGTAGAGATGGGGTTTCACCATGTTGGCCAGGCTGGTCTGGAACTCCTGACCTCGTAATCCACTTGTCTCAGCCTCCCAAAATGCTGGGATTACAGGTGTGAGCCACTGCACCCAGCTTATTTGATAATTTTTAAGAGCTACAGGTTTAGTAGTGAATTTCTCAAGCAAATAAAAAATATTCCCAACTCCAAACTGTTTTATTAAATAATTTAACCTAATTAAATAGACACTGATCATGGGCCATATAATTTATTATCCAAACTGGAGCCACAGGCAATAGACAGGATTGATCCAGACAATTCTCCAAGGTCACCCCCCCAGTCCTTCAAAGAGACTTTGGCTGTAAGTGGACATTATCCTCGCAGCCCTACACAATCTGGATTCTTTTTCCGATGGACAATTGCATATAAAATAACAGCAGAAAAATTAAAAAACAGGTCATCCCCAAGGGCAAAGTAATGTAGGCCCAAACCAACACATCAGAGATGAAAAGCTGCAGAATATAGTACTCATCCAACTTGAGCTGTAAAAAGTTACGTTCTTCAAATGATTTCACTACCACTCTATATAACCATGTTAACTACATCAGTACAACATATTGATGAAAATAAAGGTCTTCCAAGATTTGCACATAAATGCAAAGAGGATCATAATTATCACTTTTGAGAGATTTGAGGTCTGTTGCTGTGTGTGTAGGGGAGTGTGTTTTATTGTGATATAATTCAAAAACCATGCAACTGAACAGTTTAATATATTAGCAGAGTTCTGCAACCATCACCACTATCTAATTATAGAAGAATTTCAAAACCTCAAACACAAACTCCATACCATTTAATAATCACTTTTAATTCTTCCTCCTCCCCACTCCCAGGCAAACACAAATCTAGTTTCTGTCTCTGTAGTTTTGCCTGTTCTGGACATTTCATATAAATGACATAACACAATGTCTTTTCTGGCTGACTTCTTTTTACAATATAATAATTTCAAGGTTCATTCATGTTGTAACATGTATCAGTACATCATTCCTTTTTATTTCCAAATGATATTGAATTGTATGGACATATTACATTTTCTTATCCACTCATCAGTTGATGGACATCTGTATTATTTCCATTTCTGAGGTATTATGTACAACACTGCTAGGAACGTTCATGTGCAATTTTTTGTGGACATACGTTTTCATTTCTCTTGGATATATACCCAGGAGTGTAAATTGCTGGTCATATTGTCTTTATATTTTTTAATATGTTTTGAGGAACCGCCAAACTGCTTTCCAATGTGACTTCACGACTTTACAATCCCACAGCAATATATGATAATTACAGTATCTCCATATCCTCACCAACATTTGTTATCATCTGTCTTTTTTATTTTAACCGTCCTAGTGAGTATAAAGTGGTATCTCATTATAATTTTGATTTGCATTTCCCTTCTGGCTAACGGTGCTGAATGTTTTTTCATGTGTTTCTTAGCCATTTGTATATTTTCCCCTGAAAACAATCTATTAAGATACTTTTCCTTATTTTGAATGGGTTGGTTTTTTACTACTAAATTGTAAGAGTATTTTTTTATGCTAAATACAAGACTGATATCAGTTATATGATTTGCATTTTTGTTTTTCCTTTTACTGGGTTGTTTTAATAAAGAGTCTGACTCCAGTATTGATGTGTGACTTCTGGTAGCTTTTAAAACCCATCCTAATGTCTTCCCCTTGTGTCTCGCAGTGGACCATGATGTTAAGAAAGGTTTTCCCACCTTTGGCACTGAAGGGAAGTTCAAACCACGCATGAGGACCCTCAGCCCAGCCTCATCTCATAACCCCCATAAAACTCCCAAACTATTCTCCTGTCCTGGCTCTGTCAAACATTTTTACACCTTCTTGGGAGCGAACTTGCTCACCTAGAAAGCTTCATCCTGTGAGGGAATGTATTTTATAACCTGTTGGTGCATGTGTGTTGTCATCAGGCTTGACATCAGTAACCAAATTTTGGGTGGGAATCCATTCTATTACAAGATGTGGACAACAAATTATGTTTTAGTATCTCAATAGTGTTTCTTGAGACACAAAATTTAATAATTTTGACCATGTTCAATTTTTCTTTTTAAATTTTGTCACAGGCTTTTGCTGCCATTTATAAGACTTTGGACAACCCAAGCATATAAAGTTTCACTCCTGTGTTTTATTTTATTCTGAATTGTATTGTTTTATCTCTTACCATTAGTTTGTGCTCTATTTTGAACTAATTTTTGTATATGGTGTGAAGGGAGGGCACAGTTTTATTCTTTTTATGTGGATATATAGTTTTCCTACAATGATTTATTGAAAAGATTATTATTTCTTTCATTGAATTGTCTTGGCATCCTTGCTGAAAATCAATTGATACTAAAGGTAAGGGTTTATTTCTGGACTTTCAGTTCTATTCCATTGATCTATGTGTCTATCCTTATGCCCATATAACACTGTTTTGGTTAGTGTAGCTTTGTGGAAAATTTTAAAGTGAAAAGAAATATAATGTAGGTTCCCTAACTTTGTCTTTCTTTTTTTAGGGTTGTTTTGGTTATTCTGGTCCCTTTCATTTCCATATGAATTTTAGGAACAGTTTGTTAATTTCCTAAAGAAATCAGTTAGGATTATGGTAGGAATTGCATTGAACCAGAAATTCCATTTGGAGAGAACAGCCATCTTAATATGAATGTTTTGTATCTGTAAACATGAGACATGTTTCCATTGATGTTTTTAATTTCTTTCAATGATGTTTTGTCATTTTCAATGTACAAGTCTTGCTCATGTTTTGTTAATTTTATTTCTGACATTTGTTCTTTTTGATACTATTGTAAATAAACATATGTTTTTAATTTCATTTGGATTGTCTATTGCCCAAAAATATACAATAGATTTTTTTGGTATGTTGTTTTTTATCCCACAATATGGAAGAATTTGTTAATGTGTTGTGATAGTTCTTTTGGTCATGCCTTTGGTTTTCCTATATACAAGATAACATTCTATACAGATAGAGTTAGTTTTATTTCTTTCTTTTCAAGATGAATGCCTCTTATTTCATTTTCTTGCTTAATTGTCCTCCCTAGGGATGCAGGATTTTTCTCTTTAGTTCTGCTAAGTCTGAGTTTTTGTCTCATAACCAGGAAAAATTAGGCACGCAGACACATTGAAGGGTGAGAAGAACAAAATGCATTAAACAAAAGGAAAACTCTCAGCAAAGAAAGGAATTCTCCAAGCAGGTTTTCCCTTCACAGTGGAGTACAGGACTTCCACACATTAGCTGAAGAGTCCAAGCTCCTCCCTTGCATATGGTGTAAATTCCTGGTGGCTCTCCCCTATCCTTCCAGGGCACATGAGGGCCCTCTGTGTGTCATTCCACTTTGATTTATTTACCTTACTGTGCATGTGTTAAGGGATGGAATTTTTCACCATGGGTGTGTTTAGGCAAGCCTCCTGTGCACAATGACCTGCTGGGTCTAAGGTTTTCCAGGGACCCTCCTGTGTCTGCCTAGGAGAGTTCTCTGCCTCCTGCCTCTATCACCAGGAGCTCCAATATCATATTTAATGTAAGTGATGAGACCATACATCCTGAGTTGTTTCTAATCTTGGGGGAAAAACATTTCTTTTTTTCTCAGTTAAATATGATTATCTGTGGAATTTCATAGATGTCTTTTTAGCAAGTTGAAGAAGTTCTCTTCATTTTTAATTAGTGAGTAATTTTTTCAAGAAGTGTTGGATTTTTCAAATTCTTCCATGTTTATTGAGATGATCATGTGGTTTTGTCCCTTTTTCTGTCAAGACTGTGCAGTACGTTAATTTTCAAATGTTGAAGCAACCTTGCATTCCTGGCGTAAAAAACACTTGGTGATGGTGTTTAATCTTTTTTTGACTATGTTGGAGTCTGTTAAAATTTTGTGAGGATGTTTATATTTATATTTTTCTGTAATTTGGTTTTTTTCTTGTGATTGCTCTCTTTCTGCATTTTGATAGCCAAAGTAAAGATAATATTGATGTTAATTCTTCTTTAAAGCTTTAGTAGAATTCACAAGTACACTATCTGGTCCAAGTGGCAAATAATACTTCTACATATTTATTGGATACAATGTGATATTTTGATATATGTATAGCATCAATAAGGTCATTAGAAATATCTTTCACTACTGATTTCACTAATTTGATTTTTCTCAGTCAATGTAGATAAAGTTCTGTTGTTACATTTACAAAAGCAGGACATTCTATGTGCTGTACTTTCCTGGGGTTTTTTGTATATGTTTTTCTCCCATGGATCATATTTGTTTGGTACAGACTAGACAAATAAAATAATACTGGCAGCTCTGGAGCTCAGTTGCCCTTCCCTCAGGTTTGTATTTGTTGATTTTGTTGTTGTTGTTTTGCTGGTTTTTTCCCCCTAACTTTACAGGAATAACTATATAAAGACTGTATTTTTAGTTCTATGCCACCACTGAATTCTCTGCTCCGTTAGTTTAGTTTTCAGCTAATGATTGGGCAGATATTTTCTTAGATACCTTAAAGAAATAAGTCTCCCACCTTTTGCTCTGTGATTCATGGGCACACTTTCATTACAATGAGATATCACTTCATACCTACTAGGATGAGTAGGATAAATGATCAGAGAATAAATTTTGGTGAGTATATGGGGAAATTAAAACTCATTCATTACTGGTCAGGATGTACAATGATGCAACCAGTATAGAAAACAATTTGGTGGTTCTTTAAGAATTAAACATAGCTTTCCTATATAATCCAGTAATTTCGTCCTAAGTATATACCCAAATAAATCAAAAGCAGAGACACAGATACTTGCACAATAATGTTTACACTAACATTATTCACAACAGCTAATAGGTGGAGACAACCCAAATGTCCATCAGTAGATGAATGAATATACAAAATGTGGAATATAAACAATTTGGAATATCATTCACTCATAAAAAGCAATAAAATTCTGATACAATAAAATTCTGATATATTCATCATGTTTCAACAACATGATGAAACTTTAAAACATTATGCTAAGTGAAGTAAACTAGAGATACAAAAACAATTTTGTATGATTCCAGTTGTACGAGGTAGCTACAATAAATAAATTCAGAGACAGAAAATAGATAGAGGCTACCAGGGCTAGAAGGAGAAGAGAATGGGGAATTAATGTTTAATGGCTAAAGAGTTACTGTTTGGGATGATGAAGTTCTGGAAATAGATAGTGGTGACTATTATACAACATTGTGAGTATATTTAATGTCATTGAGCTGTAACACTTAAAATGATAAATTTTATATTATGAACATTTTACCATAATCAAAAAACTCAAATGTAGTCTTAAAATGTGAGAATTTGTTACAAGTGGAGATATTCTGTGACAGTTGAAGAGGTTCAATAGTATTTACAAGCAAAGAGAACAATTTAAAAAGCAATTTGAAAAAAACTTCACCTTATGACAAAAAATATATGGTGAGATACACTTTTGAATTATTTCATGTCTTGTAGCTTCAACTATGTTTTAAGTTCTGAAAAATTTGAGCTATTCCTTATCCTATGCATTTGACTCATACATTCATATTCACTTAGTATTTATGATTATAGTTTCTTTTATACATATGATTTTATTTTCTTTTTTCCCTATACATAAATACACATTCAGAAAACCCCTTTCTCATGAATTCGTCCATGTTTTGACATGTTTATGGTTTGTTCAACTAAAGCCCATCTAACTGAAAAGCAAGTTCTTTTTCATGAGTCATTCTTCTCACTCTTGTATTACACTGTCCTATGTGAATATTCTTGTTTTAGGTGTATAATTAATTAATACCTAACAAAGACCAGGCATGGTGGCTCAAAGTGCTTGGTGTAAGCCCAGCACTTTGGGAAGCCAAGTCCGGTGGATCACCTGAGGTCGGGAGTTTGAGACCAGCCTGACCAACATAGAGAAACCCCGTCTCTCCTAAAAATACAAAATTAGCTGGGCATGGTGGCGCATGCAGGTAATCCTAGCTATTTGGGAGCCTGAGGCAGGAGAATCACTTGAACCCAAGAGGCAGAGGTTGCGGTGACCTGAGATGGTGCCATTGCACTCCAGCCTGGGCAACAAGAGCAAAAATTTGTTTCAAAAAAAAAAATTTAGTGAAGACATTGTTTTATGATTGACTCCCTTCATTCCTAGTAACTGCTGTGAGCAGTTGTCTCCTATTGCCTATTAATTTCCTAGCAATTCCCTTGGCTACTACTAGTTCCATTCATTTTCATCCAGCCTCTTGAAGGTGTTTAAAAACTTTTATTGGTTTCATGAATGAGCCAAATATTTTGAAATTTAGTTTTAAATGTTGTCTTTTTTCCCGAGTTAATTTTATTAATCAAAGTACTCAAATGCATTTAGTAATTGAGTACTTCAGAATTCAGTCGCATATTTAGGATAGAGTTCATGAGGGGCACTGCTGATTTAGGTACGACTTTTTAGTTTTTTTGTCAGTATCTTTCCTTCTCTTAGTGTCTTTGGGTCCAAATGTCTCAATTTTGATCTTTAGGGCACCTCTTTTGATTAAATATGTTTTTTCTTTGGTCATATTTTTTCCCTTTGAGTCCTATATGTAAGAATTTATTTCCTAGGCCAGGTGCAGAGGCTCCCTCCTGTAATCCCAGCACTCTGGGAGTCCGAAGCAGGTGGATCACAAGGTCAGGAGATTGAGGCCATTCTGGCTAACACGGTGAAACTCCATCTCTACTAAAAATACAAAAACTTAGCTAAGTGTGCTGGCATATGCCTGTAATCCCAGCTACTCGGGAGGCTGAGGCAGGAGAATTGCTTGAACCCAGGCGGTGGAAGTTTTAGTGAGCTGAGATCATGACATTCCATTCCAGCCTGGGTGACAGAGCTAGACTCTGTCTCGAAAAAAAAAAAAAAAAAAAGAATTCATTTCCTAATAAAAAACCTACTCTTGAGGAAGTGTTTTATAGTCTATGCAATATTTTAAGAAAGCTAACATCATTTTCCCATTCATTTATCACTCAGATGTTCTATAACACTGAATTCTAATTTTAGGGTGAAGAATATGAAAACAGTTGCTGATAGAAATGGCTGCCAGATTTAACTAATAAAAATACAGGATACTCTGTTAAATAAGAATCTCAAATAAACAAAAAATATAAACATTTTTAGTATCAGTATGTCTCAAGCAATACTTGGGATATACTAAAAATATTTTTATTTGAAATTAATATTTAACTGGGCTTCCTGTATTTTATCTGTAACTCATACCAATGTCAAATCCAAGAGAGGAATAATTTTACTATTTCTTGAGTTGATAATTTTTTAGACACTTACGATTTCTTAATTCCAAAGTATTTCCTTCGGTAAATAACATTCATCTCTGAATATTGGGCAATGAAGAACTCCATAGATAATTCTCAAAAAATTTTAAAATTCATCTTTATGTTGTCAATACAATATTTTCTGTTTCCTCTGTGAATTAATACACATTTTAAAATTTCTTAAAAAGTTAGCAGTCATATATATATATATATTTTTTTCATGTTTGAAGAGTGCTGATCTTTTTTTTATATATATATACTTTTTATTGCATTTTAGGTTTGGGGGTACATGTGAAGAACATGCAAGATTGTTACATAGGAACACACATGGCAGTGTGATTTGCTGCCTTCCTCCCCATCACCTATATCTGGTATTTCTCCCCATGCTATCCCTCCCCAACTCCCCACCCCCTGCTGTCCCTCCCCTTTTTCCCCCC
>PVKV010000856.1:196708-214329 GCA_004027835.1 Alouatta palliata | reverse complement strand
AATAAAATTAAAGAAACCAAGAAACATGAAAGCATACCTATCACCTAGATTGTACTAATTTTCCTTCAAACCTTGCAGAAATATGTGTCCATTTTGAGAAGAATAAAATAAAAACCATACATATTTTATAAGACTTTTTTGTTGAAAAAAACCCACTTTTCTTTTTTCCACAAAAATTAGAACCTACATGCACATCAATTTTGAAACAGCTTTTTTTCCCCAAATTTGTCTTGTTGGAGCTAAAAATAAGGAGTTTCATAGCTCATGCCACGTACTTTAAACACGTAGAGCCTAAAGCACAATTTTACAGCTGAATTTTAAGCCCCTGTGAAATGGGGTTTCTAATGGAAATGCTGACAGACTGTTAGCTGCAGGGACACCAGCAGGCACCATTATAATAAATGGGTCTGAGGAGACATGATATAGGCCCATAGGTAATTAATGGCAGGAGTAAAATAAAATACAGGCACACCGTCCCACTGAGAGTCTGATGCAATGGAAGAAACTTGTAAAAAAGCACAAAGAATGTCCATTTAGCAAACAACTGTGAGGAAAGACTTGTAAAATAAATCGTGAGCCAGGACTGTAGCTATATGCAGTCATTGCATATTCCCTAGTAGTTAGACTTTTTACAAAAACACTGTAAAAATCATTTTTGGCTAAGTAAAATTACTCTGTGTAATGGATTGAGAAGGCAATGAAATGTAAACTCAACTACTCAAGAAAGCTAATGATATCCAGCGTTTTCTATTTGGAATGTTTAGCTGTAAGAAGTCCAAGCATAAGACTTCATAATGCAGAAGAACTGAATATAAAAGACCTTCTTAGAACACAGAATAATATGGCTGTATTATCTCTTCCTCAAATGTCTTCATTCAGCCTCCTAACAGCATTTTTTTGTTACTCTCTGGAGCCCAAGAAGGCCCTTAGAACACCGGTCAGAATTTTTCTTGATATTTGGTCTGTGGTAACTGTCGGTTAATTTTTTTCTTTCTGCATTACAGGATGATTGACATCAAAGTAACTGAAATCCATTTCAAGTTCGTCTCCACATTTGCCTTTAGCTCAGCTGTCATTTTGCAAAGTGTTTGTAAGTGTATGATTATTTCTTTGTAGACTAAAATGTGTCCTGAAGACGGTACCGTCAGATTAAGACACTGCTATGCAGCTAAGAGAACCTGAAATATGTGGCAGGCCGGGGAGGGCATTGACAAAGACAGAGAGAGAAAGAAAAGAAAAGAAAAACGACTAGGCCATATGATTAGCCTAAAATTTTCAAGAAATTCTCATCAATTCTCTCTCTTACTTCCTGGCCTCAAGGTGGCAATAAATTAATCCTGTATGTTAAATGGGATGACTGCATCCCGAAAAGTTTGAATGACTTGCCAAGGTCTCATACCTAAGACACTGGAGAAGTAATGACACATATCAACCATTTCCTCCTGCTGAAGTTTTCCATTTTAACATACTGCCCTTGTAATTTCAGAAAAGAATAAAATGTTTTTTGCCTGAGTTATATTTATAATTGCTTTACAAATAGAGATTTAGGCTGAATAATTTAGATAAGTGGGTTTCTAACAGCAGTATCTATACAGATACTGAGCTGTGTTTTCCTATGCATAAAAGCATCATCAGTAAAAATCAGCAGTCATTGCTTTCTCAGTAATTACTTACTAGGAAAATATACCTTAATAAAGTGATTTTTGTTTCTTTTCCTAGTAAAATTTGTAAAAATATCCAAAGCACATTTTGAAATTAGTAATTCTCTTTTTACTCCCCATTTTATTTGACCTATGAAAGCAGTCATTGCAATAACATTGAGTCAAATTTGCTGTAATGAAAAAATAATAGCAAGTAACAAAAATTTATCAACTTTTAAATTTTGGAATAGAAGAAATGGAAATTCATTTCATTTATATTTGTTGCTTGGGTGACTGATGTTATCTACTTTCAATTTTTAGGTTAGTATGATTATAATGTTGTAGTTGGAATGTGGTGATAACTAAATTGCTTATCTTGAAAATAATGTGGAATATGGTGGACCAGTACTTTATATTTTTTAGAACTGTATTTTAAATGCATTTCCAACCTTTTATAAAAGTAAGAAAACTCTTTTAATGATAAAAAATAAAATTGAACTTGGGGATCTAGGAAGATAAGTAATTAAAATGGAGAGAATCTACAATCCCCTGTCACCTTATATTTCTGTTTCAATAGCCACATGTGGTGTGAGTTACATGAGGCAAAACCTAGCCCCATACAACAAGGGAGTCAGCCAGGAGACATGCAATAAGGCCCAAAGTGCTACATCCTCAGTGAAAAAGTGAATCAGAAGAAGGAGGCCCACTCTACAAAGAGAGGCAGGAGAGAACCTGGTCTCTCTTTCACAAGTGGAGGAAAATTATTTCCCATGAAATAATTGCATGAAAAATGTACAAGGCCATACTTATGTGAATTTCTAGGCCAAGTTCATATGGCCTTTTCATCCAAAATACATTTAGCCTAATGCTTATTTGTAGGTGATCTCTGATATATAAAGTATTTACTATGCCTAGGGTTGATTTCTTCATAGTAGGATGCTTTTATTGACATCTTTGGTCAATAAGCCAGCTTCTAAGCCTCATAAAATTTGTCTTAAAACATAATTAATAATTTGATTTCAAATTATGTATGCACTACAGCCAAAGAAACCCTATCAATTACATTTCTAATGTCTGAGTAGAAAGTTTGTGTGTTAAATGATTATTTATATCATTCGTGTTTAAATTAATAGCTTATTAAAACTATAGATTTTAATAACTAATTTTATCAAGTTTATAACATGATTGTTTTTAATTTACAAATCTGCTAATTTTTGCAAAAATATTAAACATTTCTTTATTTTTCATTGTTAAATTAGCTTAATTATATCGAAAGATTAAAATCTTCAATGTATGACACCACTTACATGATTGATTAAATTTACATTTTAAACTATGGTCACAAAGTTTATATAACTAAATCTCTTAGGATTTTAAATATCAAGAAGACAGATTCACAAATATAACAAAATATACCTATGCACTTAAATTCCACTTACAAATTTATAAATATTTTTAGATAAAATAATTCATATTATGCGTAAATCCAAGCACTGTTTGAAAACTCAAGATAATTGTCTTGTACATTTAAAATTGACAGAGGCCTACTATGACTGTCCTTTAAGTATATCACATGTTTTAAATATTTCTAATACTTAAATGACAAACACACACAAAAGTCACCATGGTTAGAGAACTGAACGTTAAGCTTAATACAAATATAGTATAATTTTTTTGATTTGCTTTATATTTGTATATTTATTTCTATGTCTACCAATTATTACAAACCAATCAATCACACAAGGGGTCTTCAAAAAGTTCATAGAAAATGCATATAATGGAAAAACTAGATGTGAACTTAAAAATGATTTTGCACCAAAATAAAATTATGCTGTGATAACATGTCTGAACAGGATTGGGTTTGAAGCACTAAGAAGGGTATGTCATCAATTTGGTAAGAGTCCACATCTAACATGAATTCTGTTAAAATTGAGGCAAGATTTGTCAAAGATCATATGGCTGTAGATGTGTGGCATTACTTCCGAGGCCTCTGTTCTGTTCCATTGGTCTATATCTCTGTTTTGGTACCAATACCATACTATTTTGATTACTGTAGCCTTGTAGTATAGTTTGAAGTCAGTGACATGATGCCTCCAGGTTTTTTTTTTTTTTTTTTTTTTTGCTTAGGATTGTCTTGGCTATGTGGGCTCTTTGACAAACTTGGTGGCAAAAACAAGCAATGGGGAAAGGATTCCCTATTTAATAAATGGTGTTGGGAAGACTGGCTAGCTGTATGCAGAAAGCTAAAACTGAACCCCTTCCTTACACCTTACACAAAAATTAACTCAAGATGGATTAAAGGTTTAAACAAAAGATCTAACACCATAAAAACCCTAGAAGTAAACCTAGGAAATACCATTCAGGACATAGTTATAAGCAAGGACTTCATGACTAAAACTCCAAAAGCAATGGCAACAAAAGCCAAAATGGACAAATGGGATCTAATTAAACTCCACAGCTTCTGCACAGCAAAAGAAACTGTCATTAGAGTGAACTGGCAACCAACAGAATGGGAAAAAATTTTTGCAATCTTTCCATCTGACAAAGGGCTAGTATCCAGAATCTACAAAGAACTTAAACAAATTTACAAGAAAAAACCAAACAACCCCATCAAAAAGTGGGTGAAGGATATGAACAGACACTTTTCAAAAGAAGACATTTATGCAGCCAACAAACATGAAAAAAAAACTCATCATCACTGGTCATTAGAGAAATGCAAATCAAAACCACATTGAGATACCACCCCAAAACTTAAGTATAATTAAAAACATTAAAAAATAAAATAAAAATAACATTGAAGCAAGAACAAACATCAAATTTATAGTGAAACTTGGGTCAAAAGATGGTGATATTATTGATACAAAGTTTGTGGGGACAACTCCCTCAAAGAAATCAGTAGTTTACAAATGGATCACACATTTTAAGAGGGATGAAACAATGTTGAAGATGAAGTTAGCAACGGCAGATTATCCACATCAATTTACGAGGAAAATATTCATTCTATTTATGCCCTAATTGAAGAGGACTGATGATTAGCAGCAGAAACAATAGCCAACACCATAGACATCTCAGTTGGTTCAGTTTATACAATTTTGACTATAAAATTGAACAAACTTTCCAGTTGATGGGTGCCAAAACCATTGTGCTCAGATCAGCTGCAGACAAAAACTGAGCTTTCAAGGGAAATTTTAAACAAGTGGGATCAAGAACCTAAAACACTTCTTCAGGGAATTGTAACAGGACATAAAACAGAGCTTTGCTGGTATGATCCTAATGACAAAGCACAATCAAAGCTATAGCTCCTAAGAGGTGGAAGTGGTCCATTCAAAGCAGAAGATCAGCCAGGGACAAAGATCATGACAACTGTTTTTTGAGATACTCCAGGCATTTTGCTTGTTTATTATCTGGAGGGCCAAAAAACAATAACATCTGCTTATTATGAGACTGTTTTGAGAAAGTTAGCCAAAGCTTTAGCAGAAAATACCTGGGAAAGCTTCACCAGAGAGAGTCTTTCTCCGCCATGACTGCTCCTGCTCATTCCTCTCCTTAAACAAGAGCATTTGTGTGAAAGTTTTCAATGGGAAATCATTAGGCATTCACCATGGTCCTGACTTGTTTCCTTCTGCCTTCTTTTTGTTTCCTAATCTGAAAAAATCTTTGAAGGGCACCTTTTTTCTTCAGTTAATAATGTATAAAAGACTGCACTGACTTTGGGAGGCTGAGGTGTGTGGATCACGAGGTCAGCAGATCGAGACCATGGTGAAACCCCATCCCTACTGAAATATACAAAAATTAGCTGGGCGTGGTGGCGCACACCTGTAGTCCCAGTTACTTGAGAGGCTGAGGCAGGAGAAATGCTTGAACCTGGGAGGTGGAGGTTGCAGTGAACCGAGATCGTGCCCCTGCACTCCAGCTTGGTGACACAGTGAGACTCTGTCTCAAAAAAAAGAAAAAAAAAAAAAAAAGACTGCACTGACATGGTTAAATTGCAGGACTCTCAGTTCCAAGGATGGACTTGTATCAACTGCTTATAAAAGTGTCTTAAACTTGATGGAGATTATATTGAGAAATAAAATTTATATATTTTATTTTTATCTTTAAATTCAAATTTTCCATGAACTTTCTGAAGCTCCCTCATGCAAATAAAAGGATCTAAAACTGGCTAAGATTTTTTGGTCTCAAACTTAATTCCAAGACAATTCCAATTTGGGTAATGGCCCAAGATTCTGGACAGGCATATGGGATCTGGGTTGTATTACCGGATGATTCCACTGAGCTACAGGTTAGTATGGTTAATGGGTAAAAACACTCATTTATGTAAAAGAAATTCATTCAAATGTTTATTAGCAGCGTGGGATGTCTATAGTTAACCACAATGTAGTTTTCAAACTAGCTGAAAGGGAAGACCTGAAATGTACCCAACACATAGAAATGACAAATATTCGGATGATAGGTACTTAAATACTCTGACTTGGTCATTATACATTCTATGCATAGAACAAAATTTTACGCGTACCCCATAAATATGTAAAAACATAATGTAAATAAAAGGAAATCATGGCTGTTCTTGGGAAATAATATGTCTGAATTGAAGGAAACCAGGGAAAGTGAAAATATAAAAGTCATGGTCCTCAGCTTGAATTTTGTAGTTAAATATTTGATCCAGTGAATGAAGTGTTCCCTGGGATAACTTTAAAGACTCACCCTCCTTGTATTTTCATTTTAACCATTTTTGATCTTTTAACCTCATTTGGAAGATGGAATTCTGCACTTTACAACTACTTGCACCATACATTTCTTTGCTGTCAGATTGCAGTTCATAAAATTTATACTCCATATCCTAGTAACAAAATTCCTTTTTCTCCTCAAGGAAAAGATAATGAAGTTTTGTCTGCCTTTTATATTTTACTTTGTTGTCTGTGCAACTGATTATCATTTTATACCCACTGGATTAAATTACCAATCCTGTGCTACAAATTACTCTTGAAATTAGTAGCATAACCAATTGGTGATTATAACCATTATTTCCATAAAGTTCTGTGAGCTGGGGATTTGAAAAGGGTCCAGCTGTTGGCTGTGCCTGCAGTTATTTTTAGACTTGACCAGGTTGGGGTCCAACACAGCTCACTCACATGATTGGCAGGTGATGCTGGTTGTTGGCTGGGCTTTCAGCGGGGGTGGTCAACTAGAGAGGCTACATATGTCCTTTCCATATGGTGGCTCACAGGAAGGTAACCTTAGAGTAGTTGAATTTTTTTTTTTTTTTTTTTTTTTTTTTGAGACGGAGTCTTGCTCTGTTGCCAGGCTGGAGTGCCTTGGTGCAAACTTGGCTTACTGCAACCTTTGCCTCCTGGGTTCAAGCGATTCTTCTGCCTCAGCCTCCCGAGTAGCTGGGACCACAGATGCATGCCACCACACCCAGCTAGTTTTTGTATTTTTTAGAAGAGACGAGGTTTCACCATGGCCAGGATGGTCTCAATCTCTCGACCTCATGATCCGCCAGCCTCAGCCTCCCAAAGTGCTGGGATTACAGGCCTGAGCCACCGTAACTGGCCGAGTAGTTGAATTTTTTGTATGGTGGTTCTAGTGTAAGTGGTCCAGCAGGTAGGGTAGAAGCTGCATTTCTTTTATGACCTAGCCTAGGAAATTGTATAATTTTACTTTACTCTGTGAGCTCTTGGTCAAAATAGTCACAGTCCATGCAGATTCAAGAGGAAGGCATAGGCTTCCCCTCTAGATAAAAGAAGTGTCAAAGGTGTTGTTGCCATTTAAAGTAAAAATTTCACACATATTTACTGACAAATTGAAGTAACTTAAATTTCTCCCCATAATATGACTTATCAAATCCTAAAATTATTATCTTGTTACATGGCCTTTTCCATTTAAGCCAAAGTTCAAGACAATGTTTCCTTTTGTGTGTGTGTGTGTGTGAACTGTTTCATTCATTAAATTTATTACATAATTTTGTGCACCATAAGTTAAACTGATAGTTCTAATTGAAGTGGTACACTGTTATTTGCAATGAAAGATAGGAAATTCATTTGATTCACTCTTATAATGCTTTTGCATTTAAGAGCATTTTTATTTTAAGGCATTATTTTAACAAAATATTTTCTTATTACTAGAAATAAGACATTCTTTAATTGGTTAATAAAACTTTAAGGACCTTGTTACAGATGTTACAAATGGAATTTATCAAAGGCACTTCTCTCATCAAGAAAGTAGGAGGTTGCTTGAACATAAGATATATCAAATTAGGCAAGTAATAACACAAATCAAGTATTCTGCAACTTATAAATCAAGACAGAGTCTTATAAAAAATAAAATGACTAGAACATTTTTAATACTAATGCTCTGATTTGTGGTGGTTGTGTTATTTTTAACATGTAAATTACTTTTAACCAGAAGACTTTGTCCAGAAGGAGAATGCTTTTTCCACAATTTCTAACAGCTCTGGACTGGATAGTCCTGCTCTTGCTGAATGACAAGGAGTCTTTGCTAGAAGTAGCTGGCACAATGGGAATCTGTGGCTTTTATGAATACATTCCTGTTTGTCACCAGTGATCCTACCACCTCCCAGACCTCTCTCCTTGTGGTAGTTTCCTGAATTGCTTTCCTCCTTAAACTATTGTTTAAAATAATTTTTTATTTTGAGATTTAAATGACTTTTAAATAAAGTTATTTAACAGTAGATTTACATAAAAGTAGACGAAACAATTTAGAGAGTACCCTTCACGCAGTTTTCCACAATGGATAACATGTGATAACAGTATAGTATGAAATCACAAGCAGGAAATTGACATTGATACTATCTGCCTACAGTTTTCAGATTACACCAAACTTACATGTACTTGTGTGCGTGTGTGACATAGTAATTGCCCCATAAACTGCATACCTTGACCATACCTCGTCTTTCCATTGAAACTGCTCTCTGTAACCCTAATGTGACAGGCAAGTGTCCAAACCAACGCCATTTTGGCTCCTGTGCCATTTTAAGACTTGTAATAAGTAACTAAGGTCTGTAATTTCCACCCTACTCAGACAATGTGTAAACTAACTCTTATCTTGACTTCTGTGAACCGCTTAAGTAACAATTGGAATGTCCAAAATCCCCTGGCCCTCGGGATATCCAAAGCCCCTCACCCTCACCCCTGCCCAGGAGGTGGTTTACAAAATGTCCAAAGTCCCTTGGCCCTCAGAATGTCCAAAGCCACTTGCCCCCACCCCCGTCCAGGAGGTGGTTTACGGGCATAAAAGTTCTTGACACCCTCCTTTCGGGGCCACGTGTCAGAGAGACGTGAGTCCTCCGTGGCCGCCAGCAACAAAGACTCTGTAATTTGGCCTACTCTTTGTCTCAGTGGTGATTTCGGGCTCACTCGGTTACAACATATGTGTGTTGTATTTAGTTCAATGTAAATTTATTACATGTGTAGGTACATTTTTTTCACCACAGTTAAGATACAGCAAAGTTCTGTTACCACAAACATCACCATTATTGTCTTTTATTAGCACACCCTCCTACACTTTCCACACGTATTTACTATTAGATTCAACACACATATAGGCCAGGTGTGATGGCTTATGCCTGTACTCCCAGCACTTTGGGAGGCTGAGATGGGTGGATTACTTGAGACCAGGAGTTCAGGACTAGCCTGGCCAACATGGCAAATTCCTGCCTCTACAAAAAATACAAAAATTAGCCAGGCATGGTGGCACATGCCCATGTTCAGCTACTCAGGAGGCTGAGGCAGCAGAATCACTTGAACCGGGGAGGTGAGGTTGCAGTGAGCTGAGTTCACAGCACTGCATTCCATCCTAGGCATCAGAGCAAGACTCTGCCTCAAAAGAAAAAAAAAAAAAAGAAAAAAGAAAAGAAAAAAGTAAAAAAAGAAGAAATAAAGATTCAGCACACATATAATAATTTAGTGAACATAATTAATACAACTAAAACATAGGAAAAGAGGACTATGGAAACTACAGATTTTTAATTGAAAGTATTCTTAGAAATGATTAACGTACATAATCAATTTTACACACTTGTAACTCTTTATAGTTCTACAATTGTAACTAAAGAAAATTTTATAAAGAAAATAGCAATTCCTCCATTAAATTCATGTATGAATAATTGGAATGAGCATCTGTTAACTTATGTAATCTAAATTTTTTTATGTGTTGTTTTAATAGCAATCATAGTAGAGCAATCATCTTGCAATGGGAACAAAAAAGAGATTTTGAGGCAATCTCAGCAATTGCAGGATATTTATTGTTTTTTACACAATAAGACAAGTGATGCTATATTTTCAAAATGAATCTTAAATCCTTTATCAATAGTTGTTTCCAAGACTTTTTATCTTTTAAAACCTTATTTAAATTTAAATTAACTTTAGTTGAATGAAATGAATTTTGGATTTATAATTTCATATGTTTGGATCTTCTTTTAATAAAACAAGATATTTTTAAATTTGCAAGTTGTCTGTGATATCTCTTATAAGCTGAAATATTATCTACTCCATGCCCACCACCTATTTCACTGATAATTATACAGAATCTCTGTTCATCCAAAAATATAAGTTTTCTTTTGCTTCTTTAGTCCTATCTACCATTAATAATTTTGATGCATTCATTCTTTGTGTAAGTACATTAAAATAAATTTTAAAATTCCTAAGACATCAGGCAAATAAACAAGTATTCTAGAACAATTCACCTACTTAACAATTTGGACAAAATCGAAGCTCATATTTAGATATGCTAAATTTGTTTCATGATTCAAACATTCTCCACAGAAACTTTTTTCTTGAGCATGCAATGGCAGTTATTTATAAGCAACTTACATATTACCATATAATAAAGAGCATAATTTTTAGTTTAAGGTATTAGGCTTTACATAAATCACAATCTTTACAGTGCTATGAAACATACTCTTTAGCTGACATTCATCTGACTTTCTTGATGAAAGAAGTAATGGGTTGATTTACATCTACTAGAGTCTTTTTAATCTGAGTTTCTACTCCAAAATGTTTTTCTGTCATTAGAAGTTACTTCTGTTTAAAACCTAAACTTCAGACCATTTTGACTGAAATTTAAAACATACCTTTATGCCACAACAATGTCAAATTGCTAAAGTATGTAAAGTATGTACTGTCAATTTCCAAATTCAGCTTGCAGATGGGTTTAAATTGTGTCTTTGTGCATACCACCATTGCTCTGTGAAACACACTTGGAATAGAATTATGTTAGATCCTTTTTCAGTCTAATAATTGTGGTTTACTTGCCTCAGAAGAGTCAAGACTAAGTTTTCTCACTTATATTCTTCAAGAAGCAGCATTTCAGAAGGCCAGAAATATTAGATTTTTTTTCTTTTGAGACAGAGTCTTGCTCTATTGCCAGGCTGAAGTGCAGCGGCACGATCTCGGCTCAATGCAACCTCCACCTCCTGGGTTCCAGTGATTCTCCTCCCTCAGCCTCCTGAGTAGCTGGGACTACAGGTGTGTGTCACCACATCCAGCTAATTTTTGTATTTTTAGTAGAGATGGAGTTTCACTATGCTGGCCAGGACGTTCTCAATCTCTTGACCTTGTGATCTGCTCGCCTTGGCCTTCCAAAGTGCTGGGATTGCAGGTGCGAGCCACCATGTCAGGCCAAAATATTGGTATTTAAAGGCACATATATTTTTAAACTTTCTAAGATTAATAATTTGAGAGAAAATAATGTTTGTATTTTTCAATACCATAAAAAGTTTATTAGAAAAGTTTAAATATCACCTACCTATCAAATAGCTCTTTCTTTCATTTACAAACTGAGTAACATGTCTGAGATGACTAGAAATATTTTCCTAAAATTTCAGTATCTATATGCTAGTTTAGCTTTCCTTTGTTTTTTATTTTGGTCTATTTCACCAGTGTCTGTATTCTGATTAGTTTCCACTGGCATAAAATAAAACGGATCCACACATCATCTCTTGGATGTGATCCTTTTAGTGCTGCTCTTTTTCTCAGACTTGACACAACTTAAAAATTGTTCAGGAAAGTGAACCCCTTTTAAATTCAGTGTTAGTCAAGTACAAAAGGGTTGTGTATCAATAAATTCTGCTGGTATTCTTGGGTATATAAGCTCTTAGTTTCAGGAATTTTTAAAGGTTAGCATCATAATACAAATTTATAGTTATATTTTTATAGTTATGTTGCCTTTGAATTATTAGAGCCACACTGAATATGTGGAATTATTGTTTACATGTTTTTTTTGAGCCATGTAGTTTCATTTGTACACAAACTAAAAAAAAAAAACTGATCTATAAACGGTTCTCCATGTCTAATTTCTGAATTCTCTTCTTTCTACATAACTAGAAAGCTTATTTTAAAATACATTTATGACATACATCATATCCAAAGAATAATTTCCTTGGCTAGATTTGGAGAATTACATTACCTATTTTGAGACTTCATACATAGCAGTAAATTCTTTAACTGAAGAAGTTTGATAGCTTAGAGTCAATCAGGATACACCAGTAGTAAATTTGAACAACATAAATGTAAAGGCCAAAATATTTAGAATCATACTGATTACATTTCACATGGAAGGAAAATCATCTCAATTTTGCATTTTATGCCAGCAGGAAACACTATATCCATACCATTATTATTTATTCACCTTAAAGTTTCCCACATTGAAAATGATACATATTTACTTACTGAATGGCAAATCTGTTCATAGTATGGAAAACTAACTGTACGAGTACAACATCAGAATTTGAGGTCTTTGGTAGTTTAAAATTCTGTGAAACACTTCTGCTTATGTATGCAGATGGGCTAAACAGTGTTGCTACCGTCATTAACCCGGAGTCGCTTCCAAAATGCTATGCTGACAGATTATTTTCTATGATTATGGTCTTGGGTTTTCAGTTACGTGGCCTATTTTTGAGCATAATGCCATTTTTTTTTTTGGTCTCTTCACAAAACACAAAGATATTGCCAAAATAAATTAACTCTGTGGCTGATTGCCTCCAAACTCCATATTCTCTCAACTGCAACTTCTGTTTTTTCCAAAGCACAATGCATTGCTCCAGGTCATGCCCCAGTAAGTCACTGACTTATCTTTCAAGGCACTTGCCTCCCATCAGTTCACTCGGTGGCACATCTCTGTTCCTCATCGATTCTTTTCACACAACCAGCCTAGTAAATCTGAATTCAAATGAGCAGAACATCAGTGCCGATGAACTAGTCACTCTGCAACACTTGTGCTGTTTGTGTTTTAATCCTTCCATTCAATCACAGTAACAGTATGTAGGAAGCGTTAGTGAAATTAGCTAGATTCTGAACACAATTTCAGACACATTAATATTCCACTAATATTAATGTTAATATTCTATTAAGATTCCTTTTTTGAATTTGTACCTTGGTTTTTTAAAGCTTAGCTTCATCTGGGAACGTCTCTTATTGATATATCTACGTACATGTGTATGTGTATATATATCTGTATCATCTATTTATATCTATGTATAATCATGACACCTAAAACGTTTTTGTTTTTTTACATCTGAGTTTTGTCGGAATCCTTGCTGATTGTCACCCAGGTGTGAATGTGAATTTGGAAGCCATCCTTATCTGAATCTCTCTCTCTTTTTTTTTTTTTTTTTTGAGATGAAGATTTGCTCTTCTTGCCCAGGCTGGAGTGCAATGCTGTAATCTTGGCTCACTGCAATCTCTGCCTCCTGGGTTCAAGCGATTCTCCTGCCTTCGTCTCCTGAGTAACTGGGATTACAGGTGCTCACCACCACATCCAGCTAATTTTTGTATTTTTAGTAGAAACAGGGTTTCACCCTGTTGGCCAGGCTGGTCTCGAACTCCTGAGATCAGGTGATCTACCCACCCTGGCCTCCCAAAGTTCTGGGATTACAAGCATGAGCCACCCAACCTGGCTTCCTTTATTATTTTTAATTAAACATTCCTACTCTGTCTTGTTTTTACTTATTTTGCTTCTGAAATTACTCTTTTTTGCTTACTGCATTTCACCCCTTCAACAATTCCCAGTTTCACTCAGTAAAAGCTGAAGTACTTAAATGACTCACGTTGTCTGGAGAGATACCCTCTTCTCTCTGACATTACCACTTTGGCCACTTTTTGAATAAAAGCTTTTATTCAAACACTGTTGCACACTCCCATCAAGTGCTGGCTTTCCTTTCTACCTGGAAAGCTCTTTTCCCAGACACCTTCATGGCTTTCCCACCTCTTTCAAGTTTTTTGCCCGAATAACACTTTTTTAGATGAAGTCTCATTAACCACGCATTACAGTCTTCACCCACCAGTGACCTCAATTATCTATCTCCCTTACTTGTTCTGCTTTCTGCCACAGCATTTATCATTTTTCTGATATACTATATACTTCCTTATTTATAGTGTTTACCATTAGTTCTCATCCCTACCTTCACTTCTGCCTTCCCAGCTAGAATGGAAGTTCACAAAAATAGGGTTTCTGTCTCTTTCATTCACTAGTACATGCTGGATTTGTTGAGCAGTGCCTAACAAAAACAAAGGTGCTCATTAAGTAAATTTTGAATAAATAAGTGAATGGGCCATACCTAAACAGATAAGCAAATTATAAATAGCCCCCGAAAGAGATTAAGATGTTAATTTCCCACAAAATGATTCATAGATTCACTACAATCCAAAATTACAATCAAGCAGACATTTTGTAGAAATTGGAAAGCTTACTCTAATACTCATATAGAAATATAAAGAACCTAGCCTAGTCAAAGTATCTGAAAAACAAATAAATAAAAAATCAAACACAAAACTGTTGGAGGACTAAGCCTTTCTAATTGCAAGACTTGTAAAGGGCTGTAGTCACCAAGAAAGCTTGGCATTGTCTTAAAAAGAGACAAATAGACGCTGACATTGTTGTTCACATGTGTAATCCCAGGGTTTAGGAGGCCCAGGTGGGAGGACTGCTTGAGCTCAGGAGTTCAAGTCTGCAGTGAGCTAAAATTGCACCACTGTACTTCAACCTAACTGACAGAGCAAGACCCTGACTCTATAAAAGACAGGGAGGGAAGGAGAGAGTGAGAGAAAGGGAGAAAGAAAGAGAAGGGGGGAGAGAGAGAGAGAGAGAGAGAGAGAGAGAGGGAGAGAGAGAGAGAAATAGATTAATGAGCCAGAACAGAAGATCCAGAAAGAGATTAACATCCACATAAACAATTGATTTTCAAAAATTTAAATGCAATTAATTGGTGAAAGAATAGGCTTTTCAATAAACCGCATTGAAATAATTGGATATTAATAGGCAAAAAGTAGATTTTGATTTATGTATTGCATCATACACAAAAATAAATTAAAAATGAACTGTTGGGGAGATGATCCAAGATGGCTGAATAGGAACAGCTCTGGAGTGCAGTTCTCAGAGAGAATGCAGAGGATGAGTGATCACTACATTTCCAAACGAGTTTTTACTGCCCACAGACTAGGAGATTCCCAGGTGGAAAAGTGCCACGAGTCTCCAGCACAGCTGTTTCAGCTGGTGCAGCAGGTCTCCATACAAAAACTCACACAAATCTGGGAGGCTGTTTCAACTGGCACCTGGAACACCTGGGAAACAGAATAGCCTATTCAACTGAAAAAAAGGGGCTGAAACAGGGAGCCAGGTGATCTGGCTCTGCAGGTCCCACCCCCACAAAGACCAGCAATCTGAAACACTCTGGACTCAGAGTTTCACAGCAAGCATAGCTGGACCCAGGACAGTCCAGCTTTGTGAGGGGAAGGGCATCTGCCATTACTGAGGCAGTCCACCACTACCATAGCAGTCTGCCATTACCAAGGCAGTCCACCATTACCGAGGCAGTCGTCCATTACTGAGGCAGACCGCCGTTACTGAGACAGTTCTACTGTACCTCTATAAACAAATCCACAAGGAAGTTCACACAACAGCTGGGCAGAGCCCATGGCAGCTCAATAACACCTCTGCTGGCAGACTGTGACTAGGCTACTTCCTTGTTGGGCAAGGCATCTCTGAGAAAAGGCAGCAGCATGTCAGGTACTTATAAATAAAGCCCCACCATCCCAGGACAGAGCACCTGGGAAGAAAAGGTGGTTATGAGTTCCACTGCTGCAGACTTAAATGTACCTGCCCAGCAGCTCTGAATGGGACAATGGAGCTCACAGCTCAGCACTTCAGCTCCTATAAGGGACAGACTGTCTCCTCAAGCAGCTCTCTGACCTCTGTATATCCAAAGAGTCACCTCATAAAGGAGAGCTCAGGCTGACATCTGGCAGGTATCGTTCTGGGACAAAGATAAAAGAAGAAGAAACTGGCAGCAACCCTAACTGTTCTGCAGCTGCCGCAGGTGATCCCCAGGCAAGCAGGGTCTGGAGTGGACCTCAGCAGTCCTACAGCAGAGGGTCCAGACTGTTAGAAGGAAAACTAAAAAACAGAAAGCAATAACTTCAACATCAACAAAAAGGACATCCACTCAAAAACCTCATCCAAAAGTCACCAACTATAAAGACCACAGGTAGATAAATCCACAAAGATGGGAGGAAACCAGGACAAAAAGGATGAAAACACCCAACACCAGAATGCCTCTCCTCCTCCAAGGGATCATAACTCCACATCAGCAAGGGAACAAGGCTGGATGGAGAATGAGACTGATGAATAGACAGAAACAGGCTTCAGAAAGTGGGTAATAACAAATTTCTTTGAGCTAAAAGAACATGTTCTAACGCTATGTAAAGAAAATAAGAATCTTGAAAAAAGGTTTGACGAAATGCTAATGAGAATAAACAGCTTAGAGAAGAATATAAATGAACTGATGGAGCTGAAAAACACAACACAAGAACTTCGTGAAGCATGAACAAATTTCAATAGCCAAATTGACCAAGCAGAAGAAAGGGTATCAGAGATTGAAGATCAATGCAACAAAATAAAATGAGAAGGCAAGGTTAGAGAAAAAAGAGTAAAAAGAAATGAACAAAGCCTCTAAGAAATATGATATTATGTGAAAAGACTTAATCTGTGTTTGATAGGTGTATCTGAATGTGATGGAGAGAATGAATCCAGGCTGGAAAACACTCTTCAGGATATTATCCAGGAGAACTTCCCCAACCTAGCATGGCAGGCCAATATTTGAGTCTAGGAAATACAGAGAACACCACAAAGATATTCCTCAAGAAAAGCAACCCCAAGGCACATAATTGTCAGATTCACCAGGGTTGAAATGAAGGAAAAAATGCTAAGGGCAGCCAGAGAGAAAGGTTGGGTTACCCACAAAGGGAAGCCCATCAGACTCACAGTGGATCTCTCGGCAGAAACCCTACAAGCCAGAAGAGTGTGGGCATCAATATTCAACATCCTTAAAGAAAAAAGAACATTCAACCTAGAATTTTATATCCAGCCAAACTAAGCTTCATAAATGAAGGAGAAATAAAATCCTTTATGAACAAGCAATTGTTCAGAGATTTCATCACCACCAGGCCTGCCTTACAAGAGCTCCTGAAAGAAGCACTAAACATAGAAAGGAACAACCAGTACCAGCCACTCCAAAAACATAACAAATGGTAAAGAGCATCAACACAATGAAGAAACCGCATCAACCAAAGGGCAAAACAGCCAGCTAGCATCAAAATGGTAGGATCAAATTCACACATAACAATGTTAACCTTAAATGTAAGTGGGCTAAATGCCTCAATCAAAACACACAGACTGGCAAACCGGATAAAAAGTCAAAACCCATCAGTGTGCTGTATCCAGGAAACTCATCTCACATGCAAGGACACATAGGCCCAAAATAAAGGGATGGAGGAAGATTTACCAAGCAAAGAGAGACAAAAAAAAAAAAAAAAAAAAAAAAAAAAAAAAAAAAAAAAAAAAAAAAAAAAAAAAAAAAAAAAAAAAAAAAAAAAAAAAAAAAAAAAAAAAAAAAAAAAAAAAAAAAAAAAAAAAAAAAAAAAAAAAAAAAAAAAAAAAAAAAAAAAAAAAAAAAAAAAAAAAAAAAAA
>PVKV010000856.1:129492-196608 GCA_004027835.1 Alouatta palliata | reverse complement strand
TAACAAAGATCAAAAGAGACAAAGAAGAGCATTACATAATGGTAAAAGGATCAATGCAACAAGAAGAGCTAATGATCCTAAATATATACATACCCAGTACAGGAGCACCCAGATACATAAAGCAAGTTCTCAATAACTTACAAAGAGACTTATACTCCCACACAATAATAGTTGGAGACTTTAACACTCCACTATCAATATTGAACACATCAATGAGACAGAAAATCAACAAGAATATCCAGAATTTGAACTCAGATCTGGACCAAGCAAACCTAATAGACATTTACAGAACTCTCCACCCTAAATCCACAGAATATATATTCTTCTCAGCACCACATCACACCTACTCTAAAATTGACCACATAATTGGAAATACGTAAATCACTCTTCAGCAAATGCAAAATAACAGAAATCATAAGAAACAGTCTCTCAGACCACAGTGCAATCAAATTAGAACTCAGGAAAAGGAAACTAACTAAGAACCGCACAACTTCATGGAAACTGAACAACTGGCTCTTGAATATTGACTGGATAAACAATGACATGAAGGCAAAAATAAAGATGCTCTTAGAAACCAACAGGAACAAAGAAACACTGTACTAGAATCTCTTGGACACATTTAAAGCAGTGTATAGAGGAAAATTTATAGCAATAAATACCCACAGGAGAAGCAAGTAAAGATCTAAAACTGATATCCTAAGATCAAAATTGAAAGAGCTAGAGGAACAAGATCAAAAAAACTCAAAGGCTAGCAGAAGGCAAGAAATAACTAAGATCAGAGCAGAACTGAAGGAGATAGAGACACAAAAAACCCTTCAAAAAATTAATAAATGCAGGAGCTGATTCTTTGAAAAGATCAACAAAATAGACCACTAGCCAGATTAATAAAAAAGAAGAGAGAAGAATGAAACAGATGCAATAAAAAACAATAAAGGGGATATCACCACAGATTCCACAGAAATACAAACCACCATCAGAGATAACTACTAACAACTGTATGCACACATACCACTAAACCTGGAAGAATTCGATAAATTCCTGGACACTTGTACCCTTCCAAGACTAAACCAGGAAGAAGTTGAAACCCTGAATAGACCAATAATAAGGGCTGAAGTTGAGGCAGCAAATTAATAGCATACCAACAACAACAACAAAAAAACCCAGGTCCAGATGGGTTCACAGCTGAATTCTACCAGATATACAAAGAGGAACTGGTACCATTCCTTCTGAAACTATTCCAAATACTCCAAAAAGAGGGACTCCTTCCCAAAGCATTTTATGAGACCAACATCACCTGATACCAAAACCTGGCAGAGACTTAACAACAAAAGAAAACTTCAGGCCAATATCCATGATGAGTATTGATGCAAAAATCTTCAATAAAATACTGGCAAACTGATCATAACAGCACATCAAAAGCTTATCCATCATGATCAAGTAGGCTTCATTCTAGGGATGCAAGGCTGGTTCAACATACGCAAGTCTATAAAGGTAATTCACCACATAAAAAGGCCAAAGACAAAAACCACATGATTATCTCAATAGATGCAGAGAAGGCCTTCGACAAAATTCAACAGACCTTTATGCTAAAAACTCTCAATAAACTAGGTATCGATGGATACCTAATGTATCTCAAAAATAAAAGCTGTTTACGACAAACCCAGAGCCAATATCATACTGAATGGGCAAAAACTGGAAGCATTCCCTCGGAAATCTGGCACTAGACAAGGATGCATTCTCTTACCACTCCTATTCAATATAGTATTGGAAGTTCTAGCCAGAGCAATCAGACAAGAAAAAGAAATAAAGCGTATTCAGTTAGGAAAGGAGGAAGTCAAATTATCTCTATTTGCAGATGACATGATTGCATATTTAGAAGTCCCCATTGTTTCAGCCCCAAATCTCCTGAAACTGATAAGCTACTTCAGCAAGTCTCAGGATACAAAATGAATGTGGAAAAATCACAAGCATTCCTATACAACAATAACAGACTTAAAGAGAGCTAAATCAAGAATGATCTGCCATTCACAATTGCTACAAAGAGAATAAAATACCTAGGAATACAACTAACAAAGGATGTAAAGGACCTCTTCATGGAGAACTACAAACCACTGCTCAAGGAAATAAGAGAGGACACAGACAGATGGAAAAACATTCCATGCTCATGGTTAGGAAGAATCAATATTGTGAAAATGGCCATACTGCCCAAATCGGGGAGCAGTATGAATTTATAGATTCAGTGCTATCCCCAACAAGCTACCTATGACCCTCTTCAAAGAACTGGGAAAAAACACCTTAAACTTCATATGAAACCAAAAGAGAGCCCACACAGCCAAAACAATCCTAAGCAAAAAAAAAAAAAAAAAAAAAAAAAGAAAGCTAGAGGCATCATGCCACTGACTTCAAACTATACTACAAGGGTACAGTAATCAAAACAGCATGCCACTGGTACCAAAACAGAGATATAGACCAATGGAACAGAACAGAGCCCTCAGAGGCAATGCCACATATCTACAACCATCTGATCTTTGACAAACATGACAAAAACAAGCAATGGGGAAAGGATTCCCTGTTTAATAAATGGTGTTGGGAAAACTGGCTAGCCACATGCAGAAAGCAGAAACTGGACCCCTTCCTGACACTTTACACTAAAATTAACTCCAGATGGATTAATGACTTAAACATAAGACCTAACACCATACAAACCCTAGAAGAAAACCTAGGCAAAACCATTCAGGACATAGGCATAGTCAAAGACTTCATGACTAAAACACCAAAAGCAATGGTAACAATAGCCAAAATAGACAAATCGTATCTAATTAAACTCCAGAGCTTCTGCACAGCGAAAGAAGCAACCATTAGAGTGAACCAGCAACCAACAGAATGGGAAAAAAATTTTGCAATCTACCCATTTGACAAAGGGCTAACATCCAGAATCTACAAAGAACTAAAACAGATTTACAAGAAAAAAACAAACAAACCCATTCAAAAATGGGCAAAATATATGAACAGACACTTTACAAAAGAAGACATATATGAGGCCAACAAACATATGATAAAATGCTCATCGTCACTGGTCATTAGAGAAATGCAAATCAAAAACCACATTGAGATACCAGCTCACGCCTTTTACAATAGCGATCATTAAAAAGTCTCGAGACAACAGATGCTGGAGAGAATGTGGAGAAACAGGAACACTTTTACACTGTTGGTGGGAGTGTAAATTAGTTCAACCATTGTGGAAGACAGTGTGATGATTCCTCAAGGACCTAGAAATAGAAATTCCATTTGACCCAGCAATCCCATTACTGGATATATATCCAAAGGATTATGAATCATTCTATTATAAACACACATGCACAGGTATGCTCACTGCGGCACTGTTTACAATAGCAAAGACCTGGAAGCAACCCAAATGCCCATTGATGATAGACTGGACAAGGAAAATGTGGCACATATACAACATGGAATACTATGCAGCCACAAAAAATGATGAGTTCGTGTCCTTTGTAGGGACATGGATGAATCTGGGAACCATCATTCTCAGCAAACTGACACAAGAACAGAAAATCAAACACAGCATGTTCTCACTCATAAGCGGGTGTTGAACAATGAGAACACATGGACACAGGGAGGGGAACATCTCACACTGGGGTTTGTTGGGTGGGATTAGGGGAGGGACAGCAGGGGGTAGGGAATTGGGGAGGGATAACACGACAGAAATGCCAGATACAGGTGATGGGGATGGAGGCAGCAAACCACATTGCCATGTATGTACCTATGCAACAATCCTGTGTGTTCTGCACATCATGTACCCCAGACCCTAAAGTGCAATAATATGTATATATAATAGTTCTTATTATATATATATGGATATATATAATAATTCATATTATATATATCCATATATATAATAGTTCATATTATATATATACATATATATATATAAATGAACTTTTGTCCTAAAAGTACAAAAATGCTAAAAGAAACCATAGGAAGCTATCTTTTTGACCTTTACTTTGGCAAAGATTTCTTAGATATAACACCAAAAGTAAGATTAATAAAATAAAAATTAATGAGTTTGTCTTCATCAAAATTAAAAATTCTACTATTTTAAAGACTATGTTTAGAAAATGAAAATAAAAGAAGCCACAGAGACTGAAAGAAAATGTTTTCAAATTATATATCCAGTATCAGATATATAATTTGAAAATAATTTCAAAGTAAAGATTACATAAAAATATCCTATAAGTAAGTAATAAAGCAGTCAAATTACAAAATAGGCAAAAGACAGCAATGAACACTTTAATGAAGAAAACATATAAATAGTGGATGAATACAAAAAATGATTCTTTATATTAGTTATTAGTAAAATTGCACATTCAGACCACAGTGAGCTCTATCATTTTGCAATTATTAGAATGTTTACAATGAAAAAGATTGACTATATTAGGTGTTGGTCAAGACGTGGTGGAATCTGAATTCTTCTATAATGCTGGTGCCAGGTAAAAGGGGGCAACTGCTTTGATAAAGTTTGGCTACTTCTTAGAATTAAATGTTCATCTGCACTATGATAAGTCAATTTACTCAAGGCTATTAACTCAGAGGAATAAAAACATGTGTTCATATAAATGCTATGACACAAATGTTTATAGAAGCTTTATTTTAAATAGTCTGAAGTTGTAAATAATACCTATCATTAAGAGATGAATGAATAAACAAATTGTGGTATATCCAGACAATAAAATACTATTAAGTCCTAAAAACCAGTAACTATTAATACATACAACAACATGGATGTATATCTAAATAAGTATGCTAAGTGAAGAAAGTCAGGCAAGAAAAGGCACATATTGTGTGATTCTGTTTGTATAAAATTGTAGTAAAAATAATAAATCCATAGTGCAGAAGTAGCCTGTGGACAGGAGTTGAGGGGAGGGAAGGGGAGATTTCCAAGGGGTTTGAGGATAGTTTTGAAACCAATAGATATCTTCACTACCTTGATTGAGATCATAAGTGTATACATATGTCAAAACTTACAGAATGCATGCTTTAAATATGTACAGTTTATTATATGCCAATTAGTCTCAAAGATGTTAAAAAAATCGCTATTTTATTCTAATTGATGGCTCATCAAACTTCAATGGATTTCAGATTTTTAAAACTGTAAAACTTCCTCAATGGTGATGTAATTTGGGATATTAAATCTGTAATATTAAAATTAAATATTTTATCTTTCCTTTTTCTATAAATTGACTTTTAAATTTTGATATTTCTATAATTTTCAAATACGTTTTTGATATTTCTATTTGTATGTGTTATGTAATTGTTATTGTACCATAATTACTTTCCTAAAAATATTCCTTACAAGATCTTTGTTCTAATATTTTACTTTATAATCTCTTCGCTTGATCTAAGTAATATCATCAAGCATTTCTCAATTGTTTTCATAACCTGCCTTCATTATTCTTTGATAAAACTAATGTTCATAGAATCTAAATCATAAATAAAATTAAAAGAATAAAAATGTGCAAAGTACAAGGCAGATAAGAGTGCAATACCTAAAACAATCTTACAAATCAGCAAGAAAATGGAGAAAGAGTATGATATATACTGAGCAGGAAAAAAACCCTTCTATTAGTACATTTAAGAAATAATTCTAAACAACAGGACATGCAAATTAAAATGAGATTCATGTGAAGAAGACATTCCCATACAATGATGATAGGATTTAGAATGGAATAATCCTCCTACAAAGGAATTTCGCATTGTGTATACTAACCTAAAAATTGATCTAATTACTTATAAAAACATTAATGTTATGTTTAAGAGATAAACAGAGTAAAATGGAGCATTGTAAAGTGTGCTTAGCAAATTTGGGACAAGGCATATTTCCTATTACAATCAGTGATGGTTATAATATTTTATGTATTTTATGTATTTAATACAAATACATGGTACACAATTGTAATTTTCCATTGGATGGCTGTTTGCATCATCTCTGCCTTTGGAGCTATTCAGTATATACTTGTTATCGGTTCTAGCTTGAAGAATCTTCCCAGAAAATTATAATTTTTCAGTTATTTGTGATTTCTTTCATACTAACTTATCTTCATTTCAATCTAATATCAGCTCATGGATTTTCATTCTTATTTCATGCATATCACATTTCCTTGCATTTTCTTTTCAGAATGGCAAAGGGCTTCCTGAAACTTCTTTTCTGGTTACAGCAGTAGAATATTTTTAGATGTGTTTACTTTTTATAAATATTCAGGATAATTATATGACTCCCCTCCCCACTTTTGTGTATACACCATGAGGAATCTTTTCTTGCTTTAATTACATGAAATGAGATGAGCTCCCACAAGATTCAGTTTTGGTAAAGAGGTAAGGGGTTGGAATATACTTGCCTCGGTTCTCCATTTCTCTGTTGTCTGGAGGGAAAGACTGGTGAGAAGATTGATTGGTTGCATTTTTCCCCGGACCCACAGTTAGAGAGTTTAGGTTGACATGTTAAACTGTCAGTCTAGTAATACGGAATTATTTCTGGAAAATACTGTCCTTTTAAATTTTTTCCTTCCTCTTAATTACTCTGAAAAGACACCATGATGAAAAACAGTCAAAATCTTCAGTTTGCCAAACTTGGGATCAATAGGGTTCTTTCCTCAAAATTATCGCTCTTGACTTTTTGGGATTGTTTATCCCAAAAAGCAGGGTAATATTATCAGCATTTCTCTATCAACCATACTCTCCAGCACCCATTATCTCACCCTGCCCAGTTTGTTCTAGGTTTGTTGGCTTTGAAGACTAGCTGTTTAGGAACTAACGCAGAAAGGGGCTGGAGAAATGCTCTGTCTCAAAAATAATTCATTAGGAAGACAATTGCCTTTTTTTCTGGTTGGCATGCATTCCAGATCTAAAGCAGAAGGCAACTTGCCAATTTGTGAATCTGTGTGTCGTTAGATTGTCTATTACTGAAGCAGAGTTAGGATTTGCTACAACTTGTGCTAGTTTTCTAATAACAAGTAAATATTCTCTCAAAATTCTGTAATAAGTTGTCTGAGTTTTTAAGGGTTTTAAGGCTTCACATTTTCTATGCCATTTAAAACATTTTAGGAATCTGAAAGAGGCAAGGCAGATGACATTTAAGCTTAAAAATCTTATGATCTAGGTTTGCCTCACTTGTTTTGAGATACATTCCCAAAATTTTACTGTAACCTTTTTTGTTAGATCCCAGTTGTGAGAGTAGAATGCTCACTGTGAACTCTTCTAAATTTAGTCGCAAATTAAGGTCTGAAGTCTGCAGTCGATTAAGCCATGTTGTTTCAAAGGTTTTGTATTGGGAATATTTGTGGCCATCAAAATATGTCAAAAATGTGTGCTTAACAAATTAAACAGCAATGGTATTCTAGTAGAACAATATAGGAAGTGGAAAAAATGAATACCATTTCAAAGGGGTAGGTATAATTACAATGAAACATTTGGCAACGTGTGCTTGATATTTTAATATGTGTGAAAAAAATAAGTTATAACTCAACTTGATTACTCCAACACAGAGATTAAATTAAGTACTGAATTTGAATTTGAGACCCTGAAATTACATGAGCTCAGCAACTGCTTTGTTTGTAAGTCCTTAATGAAGATGCATAAAATTTCCAGTGTAGAGAACACAATTTCTGACCTTGGGAAATTTGCAATTTGATGAATATTCCAACCTTCTGATGTTATGCAGACCAATAAGTCAACTTATTTTTTAAAAAAGGAAAGTCATAAACATAGCTGATTCTTGCAATGCTGATTTTTTTTTATTCAACACAAATGAAAGTGGCAATAAACACAGAAAGAAAACAGTTTATTTTTCTATAAGTGCTAAATGATTTGAAAAAACTTATACATACAAAGTTTCATCAAATCAATATTTTAAATGACCTTAATTTGTTTGTAGATGTTTGCCTTCAGTTGTAGCTTACCGACTACACTAAATTCCCAAATGCCAAAGAGGTCATGATAGCCCATGGATAATTTGAGTGGTTAAATGAGCACATATAAAATGGCTGTTAATTTAGAATAAGGATCATGATTTCCCTTACTTTTAAAAAGTTTTCTATGAAATAAGTTTTTGAAAATTTTTTAAGCCTTTGTCAAACTTCAAAAATGCATACAGGTAAATAAACTCTTCATTTTATGCATTGATTTAAAAATAGGCAATTGACTAGTACCTTAAAAATCATGCTTTGGTTCATTACTAATCTCTTAATATTTACTAATCTTACTGCTTTCCTGCTACTCAGTAAAATCTATTAGAGGTTGCCATGGATCTTTGTAATGTGGGTCTTTTGCTTTGTAAATGCTAGAAACAGGTAACAGGCTGCCAGGTAACAGGTTAAGAATCTAGGAGGGAACACAATATGAGTTTCAACATGCTAGATTAATCCCATTTGCCCTTACACGTCAGCTCACTATTCTTTTTCGCCCTGTTCTCTGACCCGAGAAGGTTAAGTGAGGTGAACAACATTACTGGTTTCTAATAGTGTTTGGTCAATGGAGAATGTAAGCAGCATATTATAAGAAGTGGAGAGTGGGGGATGGATGATGTGTCCTTTGAGAGAAGTTTACAAGTCCTCTCAAGGCAGCTCTTCTTTGTAACTGTAACATCCTCCCCTCCTCTGGCCTAGCCATGGAGGCACGGGGACAGCCCTGGGGTCCTAATTTATCCCTAATGGTTTTTCTACAGTACACTCCGTATGCTTGTTTAAAAAACTTTGTTAAATCCTTTGAGAATGATAGTGATTTGAATATTAAATCTGGTTTGTATTGGGCCCCCACAAGAAGCAGGTTTTGAGTGGTACTTATGAAAACTTTACAATATAAGAATGCATAATCTACTTTATTCAGTGTAGACAATACTTTTTATCCCTTCAGATTTTTAGAGAATATTGGTTAATTTTTTCTGAATATCCATGTTTATCCTAGGTTTCAGTTGTGAAGGTATAGAAGAAAGAAAAATATAATTACTGACTTTAATTGAAACTAAGTACTCGTGAAGACAATAACAAAATTGCTAACTAGGAAAGCATAAAGAACTTAGCGATTGCTAAAATCAATATTTCACAAAATTTTAATTGGTTTTAATATTTAAGGTAGACATTTTATAAACTATTGATTATAATACCTTTCAACAAAATATCATTTTCAACATGCTCAAAGAGGTACCAATGATTTCTCTGCTATTATTCGAAGCAAACTGAGCCTTCTTTAACAGTAACAATGACATCATTGGGATCATAACTGAAATGAGAGAGTGTCTCTTTCCTACTTTTAGGCTCTCGACTACAGCACTAAAGCATCACCTTTCTGAAAACAACTCCGATATGACAAGATAATTTTCAGAAAGCATCTAGGAAAATAAAAACACCTTTAGATTTTTATTTAAATGTCTATAAAGCATTTTTTCCCCCAAAGGAATGATGAAAAGACAAAAGAGCCATTCATTCATTGCAGGTTTGTTTTTGCCTCCCTGTCTCTTTTTCACAAGTGGATCTATCAGAAAGAATGCAATGAACATGCATTATGAAGGAATATCTTTCCATGGGAAATTCTCACAGATATGTAAATTAATGGGAAAAAACTCTCAATTTCAAAATGCCACTCTGAATATTTTAAAGAAATGAAATTAGTTCCACTGCCTAAAATTGTTTTCTAAAAATAATACATCCTATTGAAACACTGATGATTGACATTATAAAATATATTTTAACAATGGATTGTAGAGACTTTTGTTTATATATAAACCAAATTGCTTCACAATACTATTATTCATCAGATTTTTATTTTGAGAATGTTATCTGTCCATGAGTTTGGGCTGTATAAATCAATTATACTTGTGATCTTGAAGTAAACACAGCCCACATTAATCTTTTGGTTACTTGGTTTTTCCTTAACAACTAAGCAAGAGCCTCTATACATCATAGGCACCTGCTTATTGCTGTCTTCAGCTGTTTTTCAAGTTGATTCCCATAAGAAAAATTTCATCTCTATATCAGGATTATGAGTGTTTTCAGTTCATGGACTGTGCCATATACTCCTTTTGAATTTTCTAAAGTTCATTTTATAAAATTATGTACCCATTATAAATGTTTGTGGATAGAGTTCAGTGAATAGAGCTATTCTGTAGCTTATGCTCAATTGTCTGATTATAGAAGCTCTATGAACACAAGAATAGTTATTTGAAACAAGCTTTAAAAACATGGGGGTTCAGTCTATATTTCTAAATATATGTATGTATGTATGTATGAAAGAGAGCTTTCCAGGGCTGGGCGTGGTGGCTCACGCCTGTAATCCCAGAACTTTGGGAGGCCAAGGCTGGCGGATCACCTGAGATCAGGAGTTTGAGACTAGCCTGGCCAACCTGGCAAAACCCTGTCTATATTAAAACTACAAAAATTAGCTGGGTGTAGTGGTGTGTGCCTGTAGTCCAGCTACTCAGGAGGCTGAGTCATGAGAATAACTTGAACTCAGGAGGTAGAGGTGACAGTGAGCTGAGATTGTGTCACTGCACTCCAGCCTGGGGGATAGAGTGAGACTCTGTCTCCAAAGAAAAAAAGAAAGAGAGCTTTCCTATATTTATCTTTAAGTATCAGCCTATTAACAAATACTAAAATGCGTACTGTCTAGCTAACTTTGTTTTAAGCAGTTTTAATGCAAAGATAATATACAAATAGATCCAAATTAGTTTATGTTACAAATTGAAAACTGTGGTAGACACTTTCAGGCATTTTAGCTTTCTCAAATTTAAACATTTGCACTGGTTAAGAGGACCCCTCGTAGACTAAGGAGGGTTGAGAGTCAAGGCTTCACTGCCCCCCAAGTTGAAGCTGTGAAAGTTAGATAGTTTCTCCTTCTTCCAATTGCTGAGGAGAAGGGACATAACTTGCTGAGACTTCAAATCTTGAGGATTTAAAGTAAATACAATAGGGAGGTTAAGACATTATTTATGACATTGAGAACTTGAGGCACTGTGGCAGTGGAGACAGAGCATCTTTGTCAGACTGTTCTAGAACCAGCCTGGACTACTTTGCTAGTCTCCCTTGGATTCCATTCATACCACAAGTATGCTTCTTTAAGCTTAATTGATTCTCTCAATTCTTTTCAGCTGAAGTTATCTAGACTTGGTTCAGTTGCTAATGAAATTGCCTTTGCAAAGATTATGAGTGAGAGAAGTCTAACGTGGCTGACTCCATCTTGCATCTAACCTCACAGACTGGTTTGCTCATTTCTGGGCATTGGCCAGGCTAACCATGGGTAGAATTTGATTTATAGTTTAACTTTGAAGCAAGGATGATAATAGTCCCTCCCTAAAACAGATTCCCTCCCCATCTCCGTAAGACTACTAAAAGGCCACGAGATAAGGATTATAAACAAGACCCCAATTCTGCTAAAACGTAGGCATAGTTTCTATAATCACTTACTGCTCAGGAGTCATGTGGCCAGAGGTCACAATATTTGTCACTTCCCCAATTGCTGTTATAGATAATGTCATTGTTGTAAAACCCAAAATTTGTCTTTTCAGGTAGTTTTTAGACTGGCCCCACCTGGATTTGTGACTCATGACTCAACTGATACTGTGGGCACCACCCAGAGTTGAACTCAGTGCATGAGGACCCTTTTCCACACCCCTATGATTGCTTCCCCAACCAATCAGCAGCACCCATTCCCTAGCCTCCTGCCCAACAAACTTTTTCTGAAAAACCCTAACCTCCAAGCCTTTGGGGAGACTGATTTGAGTGATAACTCCATCTCCCATATTACTGGCCTCCCATAAAACTAAATTCTTTCTTTACTGCAATATCATGGTCTCTGTGAATTGATTTTGTCTGTGCAGTGAGCAGGAAGAACTGGTCAGGCAATTACATTTACAGTCAGAAACTATAACTGATGCATAGGTAAAAACTAAAATGTATGCAAAAATTTAGAAAGTTAAATGCAAAATAAAGGGTGACTGTAGGCTTTAGTTTTCATAGAAGATCCATAGAAGAGAAATACATTTGTTGAAACTTGATGGATAAATAAAATTTTAAGACAGGGGCAAGAAGGTTGGAAATTCCAGGTCACTGCCAATGTCATGGAATCAGGAATGAGTGGACATTATAAAGGGGAAATCCCCATTTTTGGAGAGTTAACCCATTTTCGGTATTTCTTTTGAATCTCACTATAGTTTCCTTATACATATTACTCTTGCTAATTTATATAACATCCCCAAATAGTATTCATTGCCAAAGGCTGGTAATAAATAATGCTTATGGTTTATAAATGTTTACACACTCAAATGTCAACAGATTCCTGAATAAGCATGCACATGAATGATACATATACACATGTTCATATATTAACACTTTCTTAATTTTTTGTGCCCTGTGTTTTGAGTCCTTTCATTTAATAGGTCTCCAGTTGCTGCCTGGTGTTCTTGCCATGATTGATGGCTATTCCATGACAAGTAGGTCTATGTCAGTATAACCCCAAAGGCCAAAGGAGCTAAGAGGCTGAAGAAAGAGACTGACAAATCCAGTTTCTCACAAAGAAACATTTAATAGGGACTTACACACTGAAGCCATGCTTGGGTCAGCCATAAGAGAGTACTTCCCACATGGTTAAACCAGACCAAGGGCTTATATACCTTAGGCAAAGGGTACGCATGCTTCAGAAGAGATACGTAAGACAATTGAAGTCAATCCTTCAGGGATAGGATGCTATGTGTATCATAGACTACAATTTGCTCAAGGGTAGGATTTATGGTAAGTATGTGTTTATTACAAGATTAAGGTGGTTTTGACCTAAGGGTAAAATTTATCAGTAAGTAGGTGCTGTTATTAGTAGATAAAGTAGAAATCTTAGAGGCATTCCTGGTACTGGGGTCCATCATTAGTCAACATGGCAGATTAGCAAAAAAGATAGAGTTCCTTTAGCCTCCACAGTGACCATGGGAGAAGGCAGGTTACATTAGTACTTAAGAAATATTTTCAGTCAACCAGCTCTTGAAACCCTCACTGATGGCTAGATCAAAAATATATTTTGTTAGTGACTTGAGGTAGTGTTTACAAAGATTAAATAAAGATACAAATAAAGTGTAAAGTTAAATACATTTGGTTGGAACCAGTGACCGAAATTAAGGTTTCAGTTGCCACATATGTATATATTAATAAAAAGGTGTTTTTATCTTTTCTTTCTCCTAGTTATTTAGTTGATTATTCTATATATACTCCTCAATTTTATTAAAAAACTGAGCATAAAACTTAAAATAAATGTCAATGAAGCCATTTTACTGAATAAGAAGGCTTAAAATGTGGTTGCAACTGGATTAAAATAAATGGTTTTGTTTAAAAATTCAATTTAATTAAAAAAATTTTATTGAGTTTTTAAAAAATATTCTAGTTACTGCTTTAGTGATAGATCAATGACAAATAAGAAGAGAACCCTGGTTTCAGATGCCTGCCTCTGAGAAAAAAAGGACATTTTTACATTCCATTCTGGGAGAAAGAGTAGGCTTCATATGGGAATATAAATTAGAATTTGCCTGCTGTATTTAAGGTCAATATTTTTTCCACTGTCTAATTGTGGGACATTCTCAAGCATATGTAACTACAAAAATGCTGCTTCCAGAAAATATCTCTTAGAGATTAGTATTTCTCCATTTAAAATTAGGAGGTAAATTACTTTTTATTAGAGTTATTAGACACCTTTTACAATTGTTTTCTTTAGGAAGGGCCTATTTGAATATTAAAAAAGGAGTACTTTGTCTCTTGAATGCAGAACTGCCTCTGAACTCACATTTAATATATTGTCTATGCAAAACCACTATTTAATAATATCCTTTAATATATCACATTGTTTTAATGGTAGCAGCTCTTTTATGGCAAGTTGCTATAAAGGGAATTACAGTAGTCTAACACTCAAAACTCTTGGCATATATCACTGGTTCTTGTGTTTACCAGTTGTGTGACCTTTTAAAAGTACACTAATCACATTCAATATGTTTACATCATGGAATTGTTGCAGGATTACATATAACAATGAATATAAAATCCTAGGTGAACTGTGAAAGGCTACAAATAAAAGCAATTATTTTTTAAGTTTTTTTTTTTTTAAATTGTACTTTAAGTTCTGGGGTACATGTGCAGATCTTGCAGGATTGTTGCATGGGTCCACACATGCCATGGTGGTTTGCTGTCTCCATACCCCCATCACCTACATCAGTCATTTCTCCCAGTGTTATCCCTCCCCAACCTCCCTGCCGGCTGTCCCTCCCCTAGCCCTCCATCCCCCAACATACCCCAGTGTGTGATGTTCCCCTCCCTGTGTCCATATGCTCTCATTGTTCAACACCAGTCTATGAGTGAGAACTGCATGTTTGGTTTTCCGTTCTTGTGTCAGTTTGCTGAGAATGATGGTTTTGAGATTCATCCATGTCCCTACAAAGGACATGAACTCATCATTTTTTATGGCTGCATAGTATTCCATAGTGTATGTGTGCCACATTTTCTTTGTCCAGACTATCATTGATGGGCATTTGGGTTGGTTCTAGGTCTTTGCTATTGTAAACAGTGCTGCAGTTAGTATACATGTGCATGTGTCTTTATAATAGAATGATTTATAATCCTTTGGGTATAAAGAATACCCAGTAGAAAATGGCACAACATTTATCATTTAACAGTTTCTACTCTTTACAATCTCTGACACTGGAAATCCTATAATTTCATACTGGAGAAAGATAAAGTTATATGTTTTCCTTATGTACAAGAAGATAGTTCCTTCATCCAACCATAATTGTCATAGATTTTTCAGAGAAAGAAATAACTAAACAAGGATTTGCAAAACAGGTGGGTTAACTGTCAGTCCTGCTTTCCCAGACATATATCCTGACCCTGGACTAAGTCAGCCTTGAGGAGGTGATTGTTTTTGCATTTGTATCATTTCTAATTTTCACACCATTGTCTTAATATATTAGAGGCACCCTAAGCACTTTCTATAGATTAGGAATTAAATAATAAAATTGTCTGTTTCTGTTATATTGTCCATGACATAAAACTGTCTACAATACAAGTTAGAGATCTCTTAATATCAGGCTATTTGAGTGGGGATAAAGAAATTGATCTGATGACATTTTGTTCTACTTCAGATTGATGAATATAATGTCTCTCTGTACTTTGACACATTTAAATTGCCAAGTTTTTTTTTTTTTGAGATAGGGCTTCACTCCAGTTGCTCAGGCTGGAGTGCAATGGCACGATCTTGGCTCACTGCAGCCTCCACCTCCTGGGTTTAAGAGGTTTGCTTGTCTCAGCTTCTTACGTAGCTGGGATTATAGGCACACACCACTATGCATGGCTAATTTCTTTCTTCTTCTTTTTTTTTTTTTGTAGAAGCAGGATTTCTCCATGTTGCCCAGGCTGGTCATCAACTCCTGGACTCAAGAGATCTGCCTGCTTCGGCCTCCCAAAGTGCTGGGATTACAGACATAAGCGATTGCAAGGACTAAACTATCAAATTATAATATTTTAATTACAAGCATTGTTATTTAGTTGTGTAAGATTATCAAAATATGGTGACAGATATTCCTCTGGGAGCTAATCAGTCACTACAGTTCATTATTGATTACATAGTGACTAATTTATTATTCCAGCAAACTAATACAACTGTGGCTTCTGATTTGTTACACTGCATATCTTGAATTATACTGAACATTTTTGCTACTCTACGGTATATTTTGGGAAACCAATAAGTACTGCTCAAAAGTTCAGTGAATGTCAGACCAAAATATCATGAATTAAATAAACATTTAATAAGCATCATCTAAAGTGGATATATGCATGTGTCCTGTATTTAAAATACTCTACATAAATGCTCTGATATGAAAATCTTACAGAATATAAAATGACTGTTCACCTTCAAATATGTTACCTGCAGGATTTTTTAAAATTGTAAACTAGCCTACTACATTTTACGACTAATATTAAACACAGACAGAGCTTTCAACACGTTATGCCTCTTTGTGTAGTGGTGAGAAACACACACATAGTTATAACCACATCATTTTTGTGTATATTTTTACTGAAGTAATATGCTAAAGTTTAAAACCAAAACATACTTTAAGCCACTCTTCTTGTTTCATAGAAGTGACCACTTTTCTTTGTGAAATCTGGATGAGATATTATAACAGAAAATGCCATCAATAATGAAGTATCTTTTTATCCATAGAAAAGAATAGCAAGGTGTCCTAAAACTTTGAGACTGAATTTTCATATTTGAACATATCTACTAAATGTCTCTCTCTTCTTGTTGCTGTTTGTAGCACACATACTTACATTTTAGTAATGAAAGAATCACAAAAATGCATAATAGCAATTAGTTTAAATATTTAACCAAGCAGCAAACCTGATATTTAATGATTTCTTAATTATTAGGATGAGACAGTATATCCTCTTTCTTATTTTCCATAGAAAGCAACATTTTGTTTAAGAATTAAATAATAAGCTGGGTGCTGTGGCTCACACCTGCAATCCTAGCACTTTGGGAGGCTGAGGCTGGTGGATCACCTGAAGTCGGGAGTTCGAGACCAGCCTAACCAATATGGTGAAACTCTGTCTCTACTAAAAATACAAAAATTAGCTGGCTGTGGTGGTGTGCACCTGTAGTCCCAGCTACTCAGGAGGCTGAGACAGGAGAATTCTTGAACCCAAGAGGCAGAAGTTTCAGTGAGCCAAGATCATGCCACTGCACTCCAGCCTGGGCGACAGAGTGGGACTCCATCTCACAAAAAAAAAAAAAAAAAAAAGAATTAAATAATATTTGTTATTTGTAATAGTAGCAATACAACTTTCTAAAAAAGATTTGCCAAAATAATTTTTCTGATAAATTTTACATGCTGTAGTAGACAGTAAAGACATACTGGAAACTTGAGTTCAAGTGACACATGTCTACATAATTTGTAATAAGACATGTCTTTTTACAATAATCCAATGGAAAATAAAGTTGTTTTAAAAATTCTATTTTTTAATTGACAAATAGTAATTGTACATATTCATGGGGTACAGAGTGATATTTCAATAAACATAATTAGCATATACATTATTTCAAACATTTATAATTTCTTTGTTTTGAGAACATTCAATATCCCTTTTCTAACTATTTGAAATTGTCTATTACTGTTACTCATAGTCTTCCCACAATGGTATAGAGCACTAGAACGTATTTCTCCTATCTAGCTGTAATTTTCTATTCCTTAGCAAATCTCTTACTATCCCCACTTTCCCCAGCCTTCAGTATCCTCTGTTCTACTTTTTGCTTCTATGAGATCAACTGGTTTTTGCCTTCCACATATGTATGAGAACATATTTAACTTCCTGTTTCTAGCTCGTTTTGCTTATCATAATGTCCCTCAGTTCTCTCCATGTGGTTGTAAAGGATGGGATTTCATTCTCCTTTCATAACTAAATAGTATTTTGTTGTGTATACATCACCTTTTAAAAAATCCTTTCATCTGCTGTTGGGCTCTTAAGTTGTTTCTGTATCTTGGCTATTGTGAATGGTGTTGTAATAAACATGAGTGTGTGTATATGTCTCTGTGCTATAATGATTTCCTTTTCTTTGGGTAAACTCCAAGTAGTGAATTTGCTGGATCCTATGGTAGCTTTATATGTAGTTTTTTGAGGACCTTCCATGCTGTTCTGCATAGTGACTGTACTTACGCTCCTAGCAACAGTGTGTAACCATTCCCGTGTCTCTGCATCCTTACCACCATTTGTTATTTTCTGTCTTATATTTTTATTATAGTCGTCCTAATTGGGGTAAGACAATCACTGTGGTTTTGATTTTCTCTGATGATTAGTGATGTCGAGCAAGTTTTTTTCATATATTTGAATGTTCAAATAATTTGCCTATTTTTTAATCAAAAAAAAAATTTTTTTTTTTTTTTTGCTGTTGAGATGTTATTTGTATGTTCTGGCCATAAATTCCTTGTCAAATTAGTACTTTGCAAATATTTTCTCCCATTCTGTATATTGTATTTTTACTTTGCTTGTGTTCTCTTTGATTTCTTTTATCTGTATGTTGTAGTTTTCTTTGTAGAGGTCTTCCACCTCCCTGGTTAAATTTATTTTTAGGTATTTTACTTGTTTATTCTGTTTTTGGTAGCTATTGTAAATCAAATTGCTTTCCTGATTTCTTTTTCAGCCAAGTCATTGTTCATATATAGAAATGCTACTACTTTTTGTATATTTTGTATCCTGAAACTTTACTGAATTAATTTATCAATTCTCAGATTTGTTTTGGCAGAGTCTTTAGGTTTTTCTATATATTGATCATGTTGTCTGCAAAAAGGAACAATTTGACTTTCTCCTTTCCAATTTGGATGCCCTTTATGTTTTTCTCTTGTCTAATTGCTCTGCCTAGGACTTCTAGTACTATGTCGTATAAGAGTGGTGAGAGTAAGCATTCCTGTCTTGTTCCAATTCTTAGAGGAAAATCTTTCAGCTTTTTCCCCATTCAGTAAAATGTTAGCTGTGAGTTTGTCATCTATGGCCTTTATTATGTGGAAGTACTTTCTCCCTATACCTAATTAATTGAGAGTTTTTGTCATGAAGGGATGTTGAATTTTAGGAAATGCTTTTTCTACACTTAATGAGATGATCATATGGTTTTTGTTCTTCCTTCTGTTGATGTGATGTATGACATTTATTGATTTGTGTATGTTGAAACATCCTTGCAATCCTGAGATAAATCTCACTTGATCATAGTATATTATCTTTTTGATGTGTTGTTGTTGGATTCAGTTTTCTAGTTTTTTTTTTTTTAAATTTTTGAGAATTTTTGTATCTAGGTTCATTAGGGACATTGGCCTTTAGCTTTCCTTTTTATTTTTTAAATTGTTTTAGTTTGTCCATGTCTGGTTTTGGCATCAGGGTTATGCTGGTCTCATAGAATGAATTAGAAATAATTCCCTCTGTTTTAAGTTGTTGAGTAGTTGGAAGATAATTGGTATTAATTCTTTTTTGAAGGTTTGAAAAAATTTAGTAGTGAAGCCATCAAGCTTGAATTTTATTTTTGGAAGACTTTTAATTTAAATATTTTATTACTTAAATACAAAAACTTAATAGTAAATAATGGCTCAGTCTCATTACTTGTTATTAGTCTGTTAAGGTGTTCTATGTTTTCTCAGTTCAATCTTGAGAGATTGTCCAGGAATTCATCTATTTCCTCTAGGTTTTTGAATCTATTGGTGTACAGTTGTTCATAGCAGTCTGTAAAGATCCTTTTTATGTCTGTGGTATTCACTGTGACATTTTCTCTTTCAGTTCTGATTTTATTCGTTTGGGTCTAAGGAATTTTTGTTTTGTTGATCTTTTGCAATTTTTAGCCTCAATTTTATTTAATTCTACAATGATTTTTATTATTTCTTTTCTTTTACTAATTTTGGATATTTTTTCTTGCTTTTCTGGTTCCTTGAGGCACAATGTTAGGTTCTTTATTTGAAATCTTTCTAATTTTTTGACATAGGCATTTATTGCTACTAATTTGCCTTACAGTACTGCTTTTGCTGTGTCCCCTAGGTTTCTATATGTTGTGTTTCTATCTTCATTTGTTTTAAGAAATTTTTAAATTTCATTCTTAATTTTTTACTTCACTCATTGGTTGTTCAGGAGCATGTTGTTTAATTTCCATGTATTTGCACAGTTTCAAATGTTCCTCTTGTTATTGATGTCTAGTTTTATTCCATTGCGGTCCAAAAAGATAACTTAATTTTGATTTTTAAAAGTTGTTTGAGGTTTGTTTTCTTTCCTAACATATGGTCAATCCTGGAGAATGTTCCATATGCTGATGAAAAGAATATTCTGTAGCTGTTAGGTATAATGTTCTATAGATATCTGTTAGGTCTCTTCAATAAAGACAATTTTTAAATCTTGTCTGGGATAGAACCTTTTATAGAAGGAAGTTCACTATTTTCTCCTGAGAAGAAGTTAGTTTTCTGATAAAATACTTAAGTATATGATAAATTTTAATGGAAATAAAACTTGTTTTGGAGACTACTCATCCACCTACTCTTGATTCTCAGTTGACTATGAGACAGACCAAATATCTTTTAAATTACAGTAATTTCCTCTTGTATGTAGGTTAAGATTGGTAATTGAATACTTTTTTTATCTTATAAAATATTATTACCAAAATAGAATCTGTTAGTGATATTTTGATTTGGTAGAAAACCCAAATGGCCAGAATTGATGAGAGAAAGATCTATTATTCTAGTAACACATAATTTAAAGTTAATCATAAATTATTGTTGAGATCTTTATGTTGAATGCCCCTTGCTAATGCAGGGACAGATCAAATGCATTGGCTCAGTAGTTGAGGCAGAAATTTCTCATGAACTTACCAGTGGACACAACCAGAGGGCATTTGTTTATATCATACTTATTTTCAGTACTGTAGTTATTGCACCATTTGGAATGTTAAAAAGAAGTTAAAAATCCAGCAGGAAAATTTAAAAATCTTTATACTGAATTGAGATATATAGACACGGGGAAATACGATAGGTTTGAAAAACTAATTACTTAGTGGAAAGATTTTGCCATATAATTATCAGGGGAATAATTTACTAGGAGATGTTAAAATTTTGGTTTATTGTTGAAATTTGGCTTCCTCAATGTATAGCATTTAGTTATATATTGACACAAAAAAGAAGCAATAGCAAAAAAAAAAATGTGCTAAAGGAAGGTGTAATATACCAGTTTTACATGTATTAAATTTTTGGTTGAGTTTACATGCAGGAAAGACCTCTTACAGGTTTATCTTCTTCAAATATACAGATATTATATTAAAGCTGCAGTTCAAAACTTAGTTATTTTTATAATTTTGAGCTCAGTTTGGCAATATTATTCTACCTTATAACTCTGGCAGATTTTAATAATTATTTTTTAGACACTCAGTGTGTCTAGTCTCATTAAAAAATTTATTTAAACATTTTCCAATATTTCAAACTGCATTTGTAAATTTAATAGTCATTTTAAACAGATCCGTTTTTTAAAATCAATAACATCTTTCTGCATACTTAAATAAGAAATTTAACATATTAAAATTAAATAGAATGAAGTTTAAAGTCTCTTTAATGTTTCAAAATTATAAATATTTTTGTTTATAATCACAAATCTAAATTACTTTATTGCACATTGTAATTTAAACTTACAGAACTGTAAGTCTTCTCAGAAGAAAATATCAAATGTTTAGAAGGAATGTAATAAATTATTGGGTACTGTGGGGTTCTGGATAATGTCTGCTAGACTTCTGGGCATTTTCTGATACTGCAGTCAAGGGTGCACTGGTAATTTCCCAGTTTACACTTTTGTAGATATAGAAGTTAAATTGTAGAAATTGAAAACAGTACAGGTTTACTAATCATAAAAATAAAAATGAAAATAAAAATGATTTATCTCAAAATGATTAATCTTAAAAATGATATCTAAATATGGCAACACTAACAATTTGGTCTGAAAGAGAATATAAATTTCTGAAAGCCATATTCTCATTTAAATCAGTTTTAAAATCTTACTTCTTCCTTCAATAATCAGTAAATTAAACAAAATCTTTGATAGTGTTCATTTTGTATATTTATGAGATTCATGATTTTAGTATTCTGAAAATTATACTTTAAGATTCGATTAGGCCAAGTTATCTCAAATATATTCAACCATATAAACTATCAAAAAAGAACTGGTTCCCTCTTAACACGAAAGTATTAATAATAGTGCTTTGGCTCTTTTAGACCTTTCTGTAGTTAATCAGTTTTCTTTCCAGAGTTGAAAGATCCTTACACATCTAAAAGGACACAAAGAAATCCAAATAAATCCTGCCACACCAGAAATTTTGGCCTGTTAGAAAACCTAAAGCTGTGGATATCCATAGGTTCTTCTCATCTCCCAACTATCACACTGAGATCTTTTTTAGAGCCATAATCTCCTCCACCAAAAGTCTTAAATTGCTCACATTACCTAATTCTCTTTGTCTTTAGTCTGCAATTTTCACCCATGTTACTCAATTTATTGAATTACACATTGTGTTTCTTCTTAAAAGATTTTGCAGTTGATCTGTGGATATTTTTATATGGTTTTGCCTGACATGTTACAATTTGCCTGACATGTTATGATCTACTGACAGATTGAACTCTGCTTTATAAACATCCAGATTCAGTTTTTTTTTTTTTTGAGACAGAGTCTTGCTGTGTTGCCCAGGAGTGCTGTGGCATGATCTCAGCTCACTGCAATGTCTGTCTCCTAGGTTCAAGAAATTCTCTTATCTCAGCCTCCTGAGTAGCTATGATTACAGGCACCTGCCACTACACCTGGCTAATTTTTTATATTTAGTAGAGATGGGGTTTTACCATGTTGGCCAGGCTGGTCTTGAACTCCCAACCTCAGGTGACTTGCCTGCCTTGGCCCCCCAAAGTGCTGGATTATAGCCAAGAGCCACCACACCCAGCCCATATTCAATTTTTTTAAACAAATATTTGACAGAAAGAAATAATTTTATGGAAGATAGTCAAACCTTGTGATCTAGACAAGTGTTTTTAGGGAACAAATGACATAGGTGTGTATATAGTTTATAAATATTTTCTAGAATAAAAACTGATGCTTATTTATTGCAATTATATATTGTAGAAATGCACCAAAGAAAGTGAACTAAATAAATTTTAAAAATTCTATTATTCTACTATTACTAGCTAAGCAATACAAAAAGAAATCATAGATGTCTTATATTTAAAAATTTGGCAGCCCATACGATGCATTTAAAAGATTTAATATTTTTATTTTCCATCAACTCAGGAGATTATCATGAATGCTTGCAAAAATTAGTACTTGACCTTAACTGGCGACTTATACTCTTATTTTAAACCCAGAAAACACCTTTACTCCTGAGTTTGGAAATGACATGGCACTCCAAAGGCCCTCTGGTTGGGGAACCTAAAGGGCAATTGCACTGGTTTGAAACAATAATGAGCTCTCGATAAGGCTGACTATGGAAACTTATCTGTCATTCTGACATGTTAGAAGAAATCTACTGGAAATGTTGGTGGCAAAAACATGAAACAGACTTGTTGAGATATAAGATATCCAAAAGGAGATAACATTTAAAGACATCCCATTAATCAAACTGACAATGGAAAAGTCCTAACAGAGAAAAGAGTACAGCTGTCTTACGAAACCATGGCTCATTACTTTTCTTTTTTCCTCTTTTGTTTTCTGTATTTATCAACTGAAACATTTTTTGAATCTGAATATAGTCAGTTTCATTGGATGATTTAAATTTTGATAGTTATATTACACAGCAACTTTTTTCAGAAATGTTAATTTTTTTAGAAATTCAATCTCTCCCTTCAGATCCACATTTCTTTTGTCTCATCTAGGATTAAAAATAGAATGAAATGAAATGTTAAAGGGAAGATCTGCAAGAGTTTCTGCAAATAAATGGAATCTAAAGTGCTAGTCCCCAATTGCTTTGCAAAAGGTGATAGAGCAAATGTTAAAAAAAAAAAAGTGCTGACTCTAACATTAGCAATAATTAAAATCTAAGCATGATGTAATTTTTAGAAGTTATTTTCTAAACTTCTTTTTAAAAAATTTTGCTGGTATAATCAGTGAATTGAATAAGCATGACTCATGAGATGTGAAGATAAAACACTTTACTATTATTTTTCCATTGTCACTTTAAATTTTGTAGTGCTAGTTCTTCTAACTGGATTTAAAAAAAGTAAAGTGTACTTTGTTTTTTCTTGTGAATATTAGGTGCAAAAAGTTCTGTGGTCACTAAGACTCATAGAATGCAGACTTTTTGGGTGTCTTTATAAGCCTGGTCCAGTGCAATAGTAATACGAATTCAAATTCCATTTGAATCTCCACTGTTTGAGATAAGTCAAGCTGTAGCGAGAAAGAGCAGTGAAGTCAGGCTCTTCTCACTCTGCTTTGCCAGTTCCAACCTCTCAATTAATTTAGCCATGACTTCTGATTCTCGAGGTTGAAGAAAGAAGGAGTAGAGAAAGGGCGGAGAGAGGGGCACCTATCTGACACTGTTCTGGCATAACTCTTTTCTAAATCTAATAGGCTTTCTCATCAGGTGCTCTCATTTTTCTTTTGAAAATGTTTTCTTCCCCAAATTCCCAGTCTCAGTAGACTGGTCATCTATTGTTTTACTGAAAAGGCAAATGCATCTCTCTCTTTCTCTTGGTTCTTTCTTTTTTTCTCAATGCTTATACATATGGTGTCAACTGCGGCTTGTTTTTGCTGTTTTTTCTTTACTCTGGGTGGTCACTTTGGCAGCATCCAACATGATCCCACACCACTCTTCCATCCAATTAAGGCCCATATATGGTTCAAGGGAACATTCATTCTCTTTTGTGACAAACTGTGGAAATGAAATTATCCTAAAACTATGGCTCGTGTTCTTCTCTGACACAGATCCTCAGCCAACCCATCCAGCCATTTAGATTTCTAAAGAATGATTCAGCCACTAGTTTAGTAATCATCTCACAAACAGCAGGGGGTATATATACCAAGCATCCTGCGGAATCACTTGGAAACCTAAGTTTAGGAGGTAGCAAAATGGATTTTTCTTTGGGAATGGTGAGACTCACCAAGAAATTCTCTTCAAATAAATTTTCTTTGCATTTCAACTTAAATTGATAACCCACTTTTATGGGACAGAATTTAAACACAGTTAACTGAGAGGACATGATCAATTTTCTCTCACAACTCTTTTTGCAACTTCTGCATGTTGGGGTCAAACCTTGCTTTCAACTATAGTCTCAATGGTCTCAGTAACATAGCTGAAACTTCAATTAAGAGAATTCCAATTTCAAAATCCAGACCAAGATAGCTTTAGGCAAAGACACAAATATGGCTCATTTTCTTTTTTTTTTTTTTTTCCTTTTTTTTTTTTTTTTTTTTTTTTTTTTTTTTTTTTTTTTTTTTTTTTTTTTTTTTTTTTTTTTTTTTTTTTTTTTTTTATATATACTTTTTATTGCATTTTAGGTTTGGGGGTACATGTGAAGAACATGCAAGATTGTTACATAGGTACACACATGGCAGTGTGATTTGCTGCCTTCCTCCCCATCATCTGTATATGGCTCATTTTCGCCCATCTCTGGCAATTTAACAGAGAGTCAACCCATTAAAAGAAAAGAGAATTAGTAGCTATTGAGACTATTTTGTTCACCAGGGGCCTTCTATTGTTACCTAGACACATAGGTGTTTCCTATACCCAATCCTTATAAATATGTTGAACATTTCAAGTGCCAGATTCTTCCTTTATTCTTGAGCTGGTAAGGGGTCTTATCTAACCTGGGGTGAGTACCTAAGGCTCTGCATTCCAGTGATTGCCTTTGACTTATCTGGCCTTGAGCCCACAGGGGCATTCCGTATTCTCCTAATAAACAAACAAATAAGCAAACAAAAATGCTGTCTCTGTAACCGCTAATTACAAAAACAGAGGCCTGATCCTTGATTGGGCTTCTACATTTTGAAAACAATACACTCCAGAGCTGTGCATTTTACTAGGTCATCGATAGCAATTCACTAAACACATTTGAGTGAGGGCCCTACGACAAGAAATTTAGAATCAGTCTTGAGGGCAATGAAACAGTCTTTTCGTGAACCACGTATTTTCTTCAGAATCCATAAAATTACAGATGTTTGTGACCACAAATTTTTGGTGTTTGTACACAAAAATGGCACAACTAATTGGAATCTTGGGCAATAATAAATGTACTTTAAGTTTTGGCGTGCTGATCTTTCTTCCACCGATCTGTAGTAAGTATGATTCTGTTACTAGGACCTATTGGAGATTAACAATTTCTCTAATACAAAGTTAAGACTTTCAAGAGTAATATTTTACCCAAATCCTGATGGGTCCTGTCTGAATCAAAATTTCCTAAGCTGTGATAAACCCTGAACACTTTTATTGTGAAAGGAAAGTTGCACTTCTGATGAAGAGGTAATCCTTCATACTTGTTAATCTAAACAAAGCACATGAGGAGATAACTAAACAAAAACCAAGAAAAAAAAAAAACACGAAAATCGAACTAAACCTATAGGAGCTCTAAATCAGACAATTAACTTTACAGTAATAAACAGTTTTCTGATGACCTCATGTATAAGATTTGCCACCAATCAAAAGCTATTATTTTCTTAATCTGCAGAATTAAATAGTCATGAAAACTTTGGCAGAAATTTGGAACTATAAAAATAACCAAATGTGGGCTAGGTGCAGTGTCTCATACCTGTAATCCCAGCACTTTGGGAGGCTGAGGTGGGCGGATCATGAGGTCAAGAGTTCGAGACCAGCCTGGCCAATATGGTGAAACCCCGTCTCTAATAAAAATGCAAAAATTAGCCAGGCATGGTGGCATGTGCCTGTAATCCCAGCTACTTGGGAGGCTGAAGCAGGAGAATTGCTTGAACCTGGGAGGCAGAGGTTACAGTGAGCCGAGATCACACTACTGCCCTCTAGCCTGGGCGACAGCAAGATTCCATCTCAAAAAAAAGAAAATAAAAAACAAAAAAACCAAATGTGAATTGTACAACTAAAAAACACCATGACTAAAATAAAAATAATAACGTTAGGAACAGAAATTAAGTTGAGTAGACACACCAGAAGAGATAATAAGTGAACTTCAAAACAGACGAGCAGAAATTATTCAGAATGTAGTACCGAGAGACAAATGGTTGCAAAATGCAGAAAACAAAATGCACAGAAGATAGAGTGGCGTCTAATATTCATACAATCAGTTTCTATAAAGGAGATAGAAAAGATGGGGCAGAAGTGATATTTAAGGAGAAAAGTGGCTAAGAATTTTCCAAAACATTGTACATACTACACTATCTCAAATCTTTCTTCAACTCTATACTGGTTTCTGTGACCTAGAGGTTCACCACTGAGTAGAATGACATTTCTACCAGAAAAGATGATAACGGTTTCAATAAATCAGACAGAAAATCTCAGAAATCTTGGCTCCTTATTACACACGAGAGCACAATTTTGTTTGTTTTCTTAAAAGATAGACGTGTTACATTTTAGATGAATAAATGACTAATTTTCAATACAGTAAATAATATTTTTAGTATATAATAGGGACCAAATAGTTAACGGTAGAATCCAGAGGAGCCTGTAGGTGTTATATTTCTTTTCCATTTGTAAAGATTAACTGAAGCTTATAGGGCATGTTCAAAATGGACTGTGATTCGTCTGTAACAAAGATTCCATTATATGTGAAAAAAATCTTGATAGATGTATTGGCTTAATGCCTGAAGAATATGAAAGTGAGCAAAGGAATGGCTTCTGACTAGCTGCAATGATTAGGGTTCAGTAATGAAGTTTGCAGTAATTTCCTGTTTTGTTAAAATTAAGTAGAAATTATGATTAGCTGTGATTATTGAATATTCCGCTTGCTTTCACCTGTTATTCTATGTAGGATATATTGACAGTGCCTAAAACTTTTAAAGGATACAGAATGGCATTAACACCAGAACTGAATTTTCATACTGGGAGTAACTTATTCTATGGAACTGTACTGTTAGCACAGAATGCATTGGCCAAACGTCTCTTTGAGGAGAGAGTGCGTGTTTCAAATCACACACAGGGTGATAATATGAATGTGGATAATATTAGAAAAATATGTGATCATGGTACTGAATGTGTTATTCATAATTCCTGCTTAATCTTCATCTCTCCCGTCTATTTGCTTGTATCAAATCATTGACAATTTATACCACATAATGACCCCTTCCTTTCACCTTCCTCACTGATCAGAGTTGATTGACTCTGATCTAAGAAAATCTATAAACTGATTAGATAGCTAAGATTTATGCTCTGATTAAACAAAAGCAAAATTGGACAATAATTTTTTTTGAGGGAATAGGGATTTGGGAAAATCAGAAGTCAGTCAATGGTAGTCTCTGGAATCTAAGTATAGTGTAAAAATGGATCTGGGGAAGCAATACTGGCCGAGTTTCTGGTCCCATGAATTATGAATACATGTTTATTCACATCCTCAATTTTTTTCTGAAGTTAAGCCACACTGTCTCATCATAACATATACTTTATGTTAGCTTCTTTCAATGAGTTTCAAATGCGCTGTCGAGGATATATATTCTTACCACTATCAGTGATTCTGGACCCTGACTGCTTGGGTACAAATCCCAGCTGTCATTTATGGTGGGACATTAAACATTTGAGAAAGTAGCCCTGAGACATCAGAAATGGACAATTTTTCAAAATGTGAGAAAGATTTGAGTTTTGAAAGTGCTTAGGAAAGAGAAAAGACTAATTATCTTGTCAAATCCTTGCTCACAATGTAAGTAATATAAGGAATTAATGCATAATGAATTATGTTTCCCAGAATATTGTCTACTTTCTTGCTTCTCTGTATTTTTTCAATTTCATGGTTCTAAAGTTACTCATAAAATAGCATAGCATTTGTAAGTATTGAATATGATGGGCAAAAAAACAGTTTTCCAGTATTGTTTGACAGAAAGAGTGGGTCAAGAGTTATATAAAAGGAGCAAAGAGGCATAACTCACCTAGTACTGTTGGAGGGATGCTGCTTTGTGTTGAAAATAATATGAGATCGGGGAGGAAAAAAGCAGAGACCAAGGAGGTCTTAAAATCAACAATGGGAACAAAACAAGTTGAATCATCCATTACCAGAACAAGAGAGAAAGACGTAATTTCCCAAAAAGAAAGCTTGGATAGCTCATAAACATGCCAGTTAGTTACTTCCTTAGCTTCATTAGTAATCAGAAAATGAAAATCACAACAATATAATTTTATACCGGCTGGACTGATAATTAGAAGGTTGGATAAAAGTATATAATGGTTAGGATATAGGCAAATAGGAATTGTTATTCACTGCAAGGCAGAGGTATAGATAGACTTGCATAATAATAAATGCCTAAATTAGGCAGTACCTTTTGATTAAGAAAATATATACTATGCGAGACAGTAATTCCTCTGTAGGGTAACTGCATAAGAAAACTTTTAGAACCATGTTTAAATATCTTCAATCTAGTATTATTTGTAGAAGTAGGATTTTAGAGGCAATCTAGAAATAGTGGAATAAACAAATAAAGTGTAATCAACCCTTAAAAAATGAATTAAAGAGATTTATTCTATAGCATGGTAACTACAGTTAATAAAGATACATCGTATTCTAGAAAAATAGAAAGAGTGGATATTAATTGTTCTCACCACAGCATGATAGTATGAGGTAATACATTTGTTAATTAGCTAGATTTAACCATTCCTTAGCACTTTAGGACAAGGTAAAAACTTCCTTAGTTTGTAAAAGTTTGATAACCCAAACTTAAATAAAATATTGCACTAATTTCCTTTAAGATAGGAAACATGAAAAAGATGTCTTATCTCATTAGTATTTAAAAGAATATTGTTAGTGATCACAAAAGCCAATGATAAAAAAAGGAATATTTAAAATCCTGACCAAATATACAAGAAAAAAACAAAACTTGGCATAAGAATGAAAAGATGTCAATTCAGTACACATTCTATACACTGAATTGAAATACAATGAAGTTTATAATGGGTCTTAACAAGTCCACTCTTGAAGTATTATAGAAGGGCATAGTTTTGGCTAAAAGAACAAATGGTGAGATCTGCTCTACGAAATATCAATAAAAATTAAATATATAACAAATTAGTGTGACTAGTATACAGAAATGGAAGAAGTTTTACAGAACAAAGTAGAAAAAAAAGAATAGGTCACCACAGCTATGAAGCCTTAAATGACTGAGCTGGCATTGCTAATTAAGATGAAAGAATGAGCAATTTAATAAATGGTGTCAGGACGATTGGTAGTTTCAAAACAAAAATTTCTTCTAAAGATACAAATTTCAAAGGCAGAATTATAAAACTCAGAAGAAAATTAAAAAAAAATGTCTTCATGACCTTGGGGTAAGAAAAAATTTGCTAACCACATTAAAAAAATTAAAATTAATATAGATTTTAAAATTTAATTAAACTAAAATATTTGAATATTTTGTACATTAAAAATACAAGATGGAAGACAAATTATAGATTGGAAGAGGATATTCACAAATACTAATATTTAAAAGTTATAAAATATTTCTACAAATCAGTAAAAAAGACAATTGTACAGAAGAATACTCAATATATATACAGATATTTCTTGAAAGAGGAAACCTGAATGAAACAAAAAAACATGAAAAGATACTCTGCCTCCCTAGTAATTGGAGAAATACAACTTGAAGCCACAATGATGCCATTACATACTCAAGAAATTAGAAAACATTAAATACTAGAGAATGCCATTACTGGTGCAAGTGCAGAATATTGAACACACTAACTTTCTTTGTGATAGTATAGATTGCTTCAACCATTTTTTTTTTCTTAAACATTAGCAAGTAGTTTGAATAGACATCACACTTTTACTTAGCAATTTCTCTCCTGGAATGTCAAATTTAGACAAACACTTTCCTGTTTAAGAATGCTCATAGCTACATTTTTTTGTAGTAGAAAAATTAAAAAATCCTTGAAGTAATTCAAATTAATAAATGCAGTGAAATGGAACAGTAAAATGACTAAATTAGAGCAACACGCACATATACACACAATCAATGTGCATGAATCTCAGAAACTTAGAGTGTGAAAAAAAGCAAGTTACAGAAACATGCAAACAGAATGATACAATTTATGTAAATTTCATGAATATTCAAACCATGTTGTGTATTATTTAGATATACATGCATACATAGTAAAATGCACTAACATGCAAACAATATGTTTCTAAGAGTATTTACCTCTGAGAGACACAGGGAAGTAATATGATTGGGGAGTTGGGGGGCGTATTTTAAGTTGTTTCCTAGAAACAGAGGCTGAGATGGTGATTTTATAAAAGTGATTTATTAAGGGAATGTTCTCTGGGGAAGCAGGAGGAGGAAAGCTAAACAACGACATGGTCTCTGCTGGAAACTAGACTCAGCCTGATCCTATAGGATCACTGGAGAACAACTTATATGTCGTAGTTGACCTTATCTTTCTTTTTTTGAGATGGAGTCTCACTCTATCACCCAGGCTGGAGTGCAGTGTCATGATCTCGATTCACTGCAACCTCTGCTGCCCAGGTTCAAGGAATTCTCCTGCCTCAGCCTCTGAAGTAGCTGGGATTACAGGCGCCTGCCATCATGCCCGGCTAATTTTTGTATTTTCAGTAGAGACACGGTTTCACTATCTTGGCCAGGCTCGTCTTGAACTTCTGACCTCGTGATCCACCCACCTCTGCCTCCCAAAGTGCTGGGATTACAGGTGTGAGCCACCATGCCCGGCCATAGTTGGCCTTATCTTGAGGCCTCATCCCGTATCACAGTCAGTTATTGACCAATAGTTGCTGGTGGTGGTGGTGGGGTAGCATGCTGAAAGAGAGGGCTGCTTTTATGGCAAGGATAGTGCTCCACAGAATGAAGCAGCTGAAATGTTTGCAGGCAATACTCATAGCAACTAGTTGATGGCTTAATTGGTTTGGTGAAGTGAGTCTGGGGGTGTACCATGAGCATCTACACTAGTCTACCACTTGTACCATTCAGATCCTCTTGCTTCTCACATTTAGTTCACTACACTTGGGAATAGCTTATTTAGAATTCTGGTGATTCACAAGTTCTAGAAAACATATATAAAAAGAGTTTGTGGGGTAGACCACAGCTCTGGCAACTACATTTGTTCCTAAGGAATTAACTGATTACTCATCATCTCTCTTCCACCACTCACTCTATGTTCCCCCATCCCCTTGACTAGCATTTCTGCTCATCTAGATGGCTTACCCTGTGGGGTGACCTTCTGATGGATCACTGGTTACCAAGTGCTTATCAGGCCATGACTGGTATACTTGTTTATTTACAGTTAAAAATAGAGCCCAGGAGACCATCCAAGTGGCAAAAACTCTTGTTCCTGCACCCAGTTTGTAGCAATTGTTTTACCATCCTCATGAAGATTAAGGTAAACCTGCCTTGCCAGCATGGTAACACCTTTCTGTGTTTGCTGGTCTGTTGGCATAAGAAGCTCAAAATAGGCCGGGCGCAGTGGCTCACGCCTGTAATCCCAGCAATTTGGGAGGCAGAGGCGGGTGGATCATGAGGTCAAGAGATCGAGACCATCCTGGTCAACATGGTGAAACCCTGTCTCTACTAAAAATACAAAAAAATTAGCTGGGCATGGTGGCACGTGCCTGTAGTCCCAGCTACTCGGGAGGCTGAGGCAGGAGAATTGCTTGAACTCAGGAGGCGGAAGTTGCGGTGAGCCGAGATCGCGCCATTGCACTCCAGCCTGGGTAACAGAGCGAAACTCCGTCTCCAAAAAAAAAAGAAGCTCAAAATAGCCAGTGACCAGGAAATAGCTCTAGTTTTATCCTTAGTAAAACTCATACCGGTAGATGCATCCTCCTCTGGCACTCAGTTCCTCCAAGAACCTAAAGCTGTAGGAACAAAAGTACAAATTCCCCAAGCTGGTAACTAGAAACAACTGGTATTGGGTGTAACCGCCACTATTTCCCTTTTGTTTCCCATGCCTTTCTTTCCTGACATCTGTCTATTGATAACATAGAATCAAATAATGTTTGTTGGCTTAAGGTATAAATCCTATCCTGAAGGCTAACTTCCATTCTCCCAGGGTGTCATTTCCAAGTTACCTCTCCCATAATGCATTCCAGAGACCGAACTCTGCCAAGCCATCAGCTTTTGGATGGTTCAGTGTGTGGTAGAAACATTAGGTAGCATGAACATATATGCCCTTGACACACTTTCTATGCTGTAACGTGAGTCTTTGGCTGTAAGGAAATATAATATGGGATTTCATTGAATAGGCCAGGCTTTCCACAAATCCTCTTATATTGGTGCTTCCTGGGAATTTGTAAGCAGGAAAGGCAAACTCTTATACCCAGCATATTTGCCAGTTGTAGTCAGATAAAATGTTGCCACTTCGAAGGTGCAGGGAGTCCAGTACTGTGATCTTGCCACTGAATGGCTGGCTGGTCTCTTCAAAGGATAATACTCTACTGGGTGTCTACCTTATTATTATTGGACAGTCAAATATTCATGAGTGGTAGTACCGTAGATGTATCCGCCATGCCAAGAGTTCTGTGCTATTGAATTCATGCCTTGCCTTCACCTTTATAACGTGGCTACTTTTTCCATGAGCCCATGGCACAAGCACTGAGGACAAATGCTAACTGACATCGACTGCTCTGGTTATCTTATCAAATAACTGTACACCTTGTACCAGTGGCTACTCCAGTAAAATGATTACAATCGAAACAGCAGTGGCAATTGGAATTAATCTTACTTAGGTTTGCAGTAATCTATTTTCATCCACCAAAATCTGTTTGTTTTTTTTTTTCCAGGGCCAAATCGATCACTTAAAAAGAGATACAATGAAGATCTCATACCTGAATCCTTTACGTCTTTGGTAGTTGTACTTATTTCTGACATTTCCTGCCAATTACAATTGTTTTCTATTTTCTATCTTGGCTGGTGGGTGATGTTTCAGAATGTGGTAAGCAGGATTTTAAAATGGCACCTGTTGCAGGCAGGATAATGGCCTCCTAAAAGTGTCCATGTCCTAATTTCCAGAAACAATGAATATTTTAGGTTATATGGCGAAGAGAAATTAGTATTCCATATGGAATTAAAGTCGCCAATCGGCAACTAAGATGACCTTAAATTAGAGACAGTAACATGAATTACCCAAGTGGGCACAATGTTATCATAAGCGTTCTTAGGAGGAATCCAAGGAGGTAGTATGAGAAAGATGGGGCTAGACTTTAATGGTTTTGTAGGGGCCTTGAGCCAAGGAGTAAGGGCAGTCTCTAGAAGCTAAACAAGGTGAGGAAACAGATTCTCTCTTAGAGCCTCCAAAAGTGGCATACCCTGCCAACACTTTGTTTTCATCCCAGTAAGACCCATTTCAGATTTCTGACCTCTAGAACTCTGAGATAATACATTTATGTTGTTTAAGCCTGTAAGTTTGTGGTTGTTATTTGCATAGCTATAGAAAACTGATCCTGCCCCCATGATCTCTGCCCGCTGGCATTACACCCATGATTCACCTACATTATATGGCAAAAGGGAGGTTATCTAGGTGCTAATCTCTGTTTAAAATGAACCTTTTAAATTAGAGTGTTTACTTCAACTTGTGGCACAAGATAATGTCAGAGGGATTCGTGTGAGAGTGATTCAACTTTGAAGGAGGATCTCCATTGCTGAGAAAGAGGAGGTCACAGGTAGGAACAAGAGAACAGCCTCTAGGAGCTAACATCCAGCAGAAAAACAAAAACCTCAATCCTACAGCTGCAGGATGCTAAATTCTTCCAAACATGTTATTGTGCATGGAAGTGGATTCTTTAGCACAGCCTCCCGATAAAAGCACAGCTCCGCCTTATGAGCCCCTAAACAGACCCAGCTGAGCCCACTTGGGCTTCTAATCTACAGAACTGTGTTGTTTTTAGGTCGCTATGGTAATTACTTTTTGCAGTGTAAAAAACAAATGCATAGAATTTCCACTTAGCCTCTCCAATTATAGTAGCCCTTCCTTTAACTTCTAAAAACCATACTCAGCAGTGTGTTAGGCTCATGTTCTTAAGTCCTCACCAGGACGTTAAATCTTGTGGCATGGGTGAATGCACCTATATTGACACACACTCTCTCTTATCTAGTTTTATATTCTCTCTGTCGATCCGGATTGTGGGTCTGGTGACAAGGAATAGAGGTGAAGAAGACCTTAAGAGGGGCAAGCACTGTTATATAAGGTACCGATAGAATATCTGCCACAATTGGAAGCTCTGCATGGTTTTTGAGTAAAGGGGGCTCTCCATCTTCAAACAAAGGGAAGTGGGTTACTTTTGTAGTCATACATGGTTCAGGATAATCCGAAAGTTCAAATACTCAGGGCATCTGTCCCAGATCGGCCCATCCAAAGTCTTAGAGTTCCTACTTTTTGCCTATCATGGCTGTGACTTTGACATAGAGTACTTGGCTAGCGTAAGAATTCAACCTTTTTTGAACTTCTGCTTTTCTTATTCTTTTACAGTTAGGAGCTATTCCTGGATTTTAGTGCTGACTGCACTTTATTTGGCAATTGAATGGTCAACTTTTTAAATGCTGCCGAGTAGGTTCTCTGACACATACTTTGCTTAAAAGGTTTTATTTGTTTTTAAATAGAATGCCCTTATTTCTCTCAATATAACAATTTATCTCAAGTAGTTGGGGCACAGTAACTACTTGGGGCTGCCAGCTAGGTTCTCCGACACATACTTTGCTTAAAACATTTTATTTTTGTTTTTAAATAGAATGTCCTTATTTCTCTCAATATAACAGGGCACTTTGGGGCACAGTAACCATACGTACTGTGAATTTAATAGCCACCTAATTTCACAGTACTTATGGTTACTATTTCTCTTATGTCATTGCACCAACTTGTATGTCCCCGTTTACTTATATCCTGTTACAGTTCACCCAATGAAAAGGAGTGAAGATTGTTAAAGGGTCACCAGGAAATCTCAGTGCTGCTCTATGCTAGAGACCATCAATTCTCTATCTACCACCACAATGAGTTCTCAATGCCATTTGACTGATGAATGATGGAACTCGAGGCTCCCACCATTAGAGTCTGCTTCCTCTGACCACTTTTGTTGCCAGTTGTTGAGGTCAGTTTTCCCAGGAGTAGAATCTGAGCAGAGCAGAGTCTGAAGTCTTACATTAGTGAAGTTATTGAGGTCATGCTCTCAGGAAAAACAGCATACGAGGAGAAGCCAGGGCAGGGAAAAGGTCAAGCAAGGATGTGGTCTCTTCTGGAGGAAAGCTTCGGACTTGTCACATGGAAGATTTGGAGCACAATTTGCATCACACAGCAGGTTCTGCCTTGAGGTACCCTAGGTAGGTCAGGATTAGGATCACTGGTCAAGGTTTAGGGTCCACACTAATGACCTCATTTTAATTTAATTACATCTTTCAAGTTTTGTGGCAGGCGGTAACAGCCCTCTATTTTAACTTAGTATTTTAAAATTTTCTGCTGTTAAAAATTGGTTTACTTTTACAACATATATTATTTCTAGGACATTTTTCATTTTGAGACTGACAAAAATGAGAATGATTCCAATTTAGTTTCCATTTTCCCTTGTATAACGTAAAAGAATCATCTGTGAATACTAAAATTAAAATTAAAATATTAAAAAGAGTAAATGATAAATCTTCTCTTTCTCTGACATAATTAAGTGAAAGAATAAGATCAGCTACAGACTTGTATCTCTGAAAAGCTAGTGCAGGGATTATTTTTGTAGGAATTTAAGCAGTAAGAACCAAATGTGGTTTAAGTTTCTTCATATGTGAAGTTTTATTTAATTAGAAATTGAATGAGAAGAAAATACGTTTCGTACATATTAGTAAAATTTTACTTGGTTCAACTTTGAATAGCATTTTCCTAAATTACATATTTTCAAAGCTTGGATTAACCAAGATCAATAGTGTATAAAACACCAGGGGTCTATCTTTGAAGACAACCCTTGGTATGTCAATGAAGGGAGTAGTGGGTTTTTTGATCAGCAAGAAATAGATATCCCAAGAGACACATTTTTATTGGCAAATAAAAACCATTTTAAAATCATCAATTTTAATTTCCAGAGATACTACTTCAGCAGATGAAAGCTTATGGTAATGTGAGAGAAGAAAAACAGTTGACAAAAAGAAACCAAAATGAGTTCATATACCAAGGCAGAAGAAATAGAAACTAATGAAAAGAGCCACATGAGTGAAAGAATAATGATAAAAAATACTTCACTTCACAGTTTAAAAAGCATTATCACATATACATGTAGAGATTGTTCCTTTAAGCCACCACGTGAAGAAGCAGGATACTTTTGTTCTCATTTTGTAAGCTGGGGAATTAGAGCTCATGCTAGTTCTGCTGTTTGATTCCAAATTCTATGAAAGAAGATTATGGCAAAACCATCCTCTGTTAAGTAGAAAGAACCAGTTTACTTGGGATAATAAAGTCATTCTTTTTGTCACTGGAAATATAGCAATGAGTGAAAACGACAAAAGTCTCTGATTCTTTGGCATTTGGAAATGATAGTAAGAGCAGACTTACACCTTCCGTCTTCCCAGAAGCTGATCAAAATATACAGAGAGGCAAAACCAGTGCAAAACAAAACCATTACCATTTAAAACAGATATGGGAATGGTGTCAGACACATTGATGCAATGTAGAAAACAAAAACAGAAGGAAAGAATTTAACATTCGATTCAGCCTTACAAGAACGAATGAACAAAGGAATGGAACAACTGAAAACTGACAGTCTTTGAGGTCATAAGAGAGAGAGAGGAGCGAACAGAAAGAGGGGAAGGAAATACTCACGAATGCAATTACTAACAGATATGTAGGAGAGTTAAATTAAGAACATTATAGACCTACTGAATGACATAAAAGACACACACACAAGAAAAAATTAGATATTTGGACACAACAATATTTTGAAAAGAAACATCTTTAAATCTGTAATTTGAAAACAATGGGAGTTTTATGGGCAGCATCTATCTTTAAATCTATAACCTCAACATAATGATATCATTTAGGGAAAGATGAGCAAAGCAGGATAATTCTAATGGGACACTTCTATATAAGCAGAGTAATGAGCTATTGGGATTTAATTTGAAACAAAGAGAACCACTAAGGCAAGTATTTGTTTTTGTCACTCATGTAAATATTTCTTTTTAACTGGGATAAAATTAAGTTACAAGTAAGGGAGACTTAGCACCAAAAGAAAACTTTGTGTTTGAACACCTAATTTTTATTTAGAGAAATAGTCCATATGACATGGACTTAGGGATCTGAGATGTGGACGCACAAGAGAAATCCTACTTGGTAATGGATATAGGATATATGTCTATTAAATCGAACATTTTTTCACACGTACATTCCCTTTTGTTCACTTAATGCTTTACTTGGATTTTTAAAGTGTCTTTTTCAGTAATTCTTTTCAACAATATCGTGGATTTTTCCTTGGGGAAGAAACTCATTGTTCAGGTTTCTTTGAAGAGATTTTTCTGGAAGTATTGAGGTTCTGTGAATGATCTTACTTTTAAAAAATTGGTATGTACTTTTAAAGTTTATTTTATTTCTAAAATACCTCATAGAACTTTTGATTCTGTAGCCCTGCATTCTTAGAGATGATAAATGATAAATACCATTCATTATACCTCTGTTTGGGAACTACCTTGTCAATTTCCACAGAATTTTGCAGTATTTTGTTAATATAGATTTTGAGCAGCTTTCCTATTTCAAGCTACTTTAATCAAGGGCCCATATGTTTATATTCTGTATGTGTTCTCAGTAAATGACAAGAAAAGAACCAGGATTACTCTGACTTTATGTTGACATCTAAGGGAAGAGGAACCTGTTTATCCAGGCACGGTTGAAAGTTGATGCTTAATGTTCTAAAGTACAGATAAAGGGTTTACACTCGAGAGAACTCTAGACCTGAAGATAAGCATGGGATAAAGTGCCGGAAAAGGGCAAAGGGCAAGCCAGTGTTCTCATTTTTATTCCAGCCACCTGGAACTAAAGAGAGTCATATGGATAACAGTAGCTGATACACATGGTAAGGTAATTCAATTACTTCATTACTTGAAACTTACCAGAAATATGAAATAATTTCAATGACCCTTAAGCAAGAATACTGGTAACCTAGATCTACTTCTGTCTCAGGGCTCTGGTGATCAATAGCACTAAGATCTTTGGCAAGTTAGTTGATCTCGGCTTCAGTTTTCTCATTGGCCTCATGGGGATACTACATTCCTCATCAATCCCTTTTGAAAATTAAATGAGATAATGTATGGTAAGCACTTAAGACCACTTCTGGTAATCATTCGTACTTAAAAATAATAGTTTTATAATTTACTTGCTCTATTGTTTTTCTTCCACTCCAATTCCAACTAGGCTTGATAACATTTGAAGCTATACATAGACTGCAGTGTTATGATATTTATAGAGATTCTTGTTGCAGATAGCGGAAACTGATTCTGACTAATGAAGCAGAAGAGGCATTTATTAACAACAACAACAAAAACGGGTAACTCATGGAATGCTAGGGTGCCTAAAGAACCAGGCTCAAGATTCAGCTTCCAGGAACATTGCCCAGAACTATGCCAAGAGCTGGCTTGCTGACTAAACTGCCACCACTCCCACCCTCCACACCCTCCTGCCAGGAACTCCAATTTACTATCACCCCTACTGGAATCATTTCAGAGCCAGCAATGCAATTTTGCAACCTCTGCTATTCAGAAAGCCAGCTGTCTCTGCCACTGCCCTTAAGCAACATGGGTTCTATGAAGATTCTTCTTCCTGTTGCTCAGTTCTGAATTGAGGGCTAGTGTTAGAGATCTCATTCATTGAGCCTGAGCACCAAAGATGAAGAAATCAAGCTGTGTGGATTTTATCTTGGAGAAGATCAGATCATAAAGGTGGAAATTCTTCAAAATAAGGATATTCAAAATTTGGAGGAACAGAAGACTGTACATTGTAAATCAGTGCAGAGCAGACATTTATTTTTCTGCTTTGAAAAACTGCTGTTGAAAAAACAGCCATGTTAGTGTGACTTGTTCATAAGTGAAGAATCTGCTTAATCTATGGTGGGTTGTCTCTGATCCAGCTCCAAATATTTTGACTACTTGACTCAGTGTATTAGAAAACACTCCCTTGCATCAACCAGTAAAACATTGAAACCTTATGCAAAGGCAGCAGCATAGCTGATATTGTTAGCTTCTAAACAACATTTTTGAATAGGCTGTGATCACTTTGGCTAACAAATATATATATTAGTATTTCACACTTGGAATATTGATTTCATTTGGCATAAAGGAAAATGACTTAAATATAGTGGCATGGTAAGATTGCCAGTAATAATGAATTAGCTTTGTTTAAAACCTTTGTTTGAGTCAACATTATGAAGCATGGAAGAAATAAGTGCCAGATGACATGTCCTTTCATGGTAAATGCTGCAGGTTGCAATGAGGATGCCAGATAAATGTGATATTAAAATAATGAGAAAAGGGGAAAATAATAGAAATAATTAAAAATTCAATCTTTCTGTTATTAGTTAACATAAAATCAATCTACGTTTAAAAGAATATACATAAGGAAAGAATCTATGAGATTATGTACAGAGCCATAGTTTTCAAAAGTCCTGAAATGCAAGCTAAAAATAGCAAGAGAGTAAAAATTTTACCTCTACTTCACAGAAAAAAAGAAATAGCATTTTTTTTTTCCAGATTGGGCTAGTTCACAGGAAGATCTTTTACATTTAAGTTACTATTTATTTTAATTTGTTACTTTAACATTTACACCTAATGTGAGTTTCAGGTTAATCTATTTTTAATTACAGTAAATGATAAAGATTTTCAACGGAGGTCAAAGGAACTAAAGTTTAAATGTCAAATGTACTAATACAATGGCTTTAAGTGAACAAGATTTCAACTTAAGCAAGACATTATTCCAATTTGATTGTCTGCCATAGCTTAACATTAACACTAGTTGGTACATTTTTACTAAACACTTTCTGTCCCCTTTATTTTAGGAGAAGAAAAATCTGAGGCTTTAGAACTTGAATCAGTTGACCAAGATGATAAGGTTGGAGTGTATTTAAGCAAGACTTTGAACACAATCTGACCCCAAATCTTATTGCTTAAAACACTGGTAATAATAATAGCAGGGATACAGCAAGTTTTTCTATGTGCGAGGCACTATTGTACACACTGCATAAATATTTTGTCCTTTAATCTTCACAACAGAACTATGAGGTGGGTATAAATATTATATTCGTATTATACAGCAGAAAACTGACACACAGAGACAAATAATTTGTCCAAGGTTACAGATCTAGAGAAGGGCAGACCTAAATTTTGAAACTGGAAGTCTGGCTCAGAGCCCAGGCTGCTAAATAATCCCCTCCCCTAAATCTATGTCTGCTTTCCTTTAAAATATTTTATATTCTGATATATTATATGTAATGTAAAGGCTGAATGTCAAGCTAGAAGGTACTTTTTTGAAGTTTCTGCTTCTAAATGACAGATGTGATAGGGACTGGTCTTACACTATTGAACAAGATGGATAGATCCACACTCACACTAATTTAAAAGCTTAGGAGAGATGAGAGAATACAGGAGAGCATGTTCATTTAAGGAACATACAAGATTTATGGGATTCCAATCAGATGACATGAGTTAATTCAATAAAGCAGAGTAGGTTCCTTTGATTATGTAATGCTTAAACTGATAAACGAATGTTAGACAGGTGCTATCTAGGAACTTACGGGGATGAATTTCAGTCTGACAACGTAGAAAGTCTGCAGGTGTGATGGAGAAACAATCTAACGGAGAAACTGAAAACAGATTCTCAGTGCCTGAGAAGTGATGGGTGAGCATACTATTATTTGAGGCTGGAAAAATGTATTGGGAAAATTCATGTGGGGCAGTGATAAAGGTGAGCAATTATTCTAATGGAAATGAGATATCATTAAGACACTTTTAATGAAATGGTAAAGTGTCAATTTGTGTTTTAGTAAGATTGCTTGGCTTGAAGAATAGAGGGTGGATGGTAATGGAGCAAGACTGGAGGCAGATAAAGTTATAAGGCTATTCCAAATGCCTAAGCAACAGATGTTGGTGACCTAGACCAGGAAGCTTTCCGTGGCAGAGGAGAAAAGGAGACAAATGATGGAAACACTTTACCATTTTATTAAAAATGTCTTGATGATATCCCATCTACTATTTGTGGCCAAGTACATGTAAAAGATGACAGAGAGGAAGTAGTTCAGGTTAACTCTTAGATTTCTAGGCTCAGTAACTGGGCTGTGGATGATGCTACTTATTAATTCAAAGAGCATCACAGTCGAGAAAGAGGATGGTAAGTTCGTTTTTGGATTATTGAGTTTGAGATGCTTACAGGAAAATTAAATTGACATGTCAATAAATAATACAGATTACAAGACAAAAGTTTAAGCTGGGAATGGACATTTTGAAGTCGTAAGTTTATACCAGGTATTAGTAGGGAGAACTTTAAGAGAAGTTCCCCCCACCCCACTGCTTTTTTTAGAGAGAGCTACAAACTCAGACTTTTCAAAGGGTCCAAAACCATATAGAATTTTAGCAAATTAGTATAATTGGCTAAAATATAGAATATATTTACAAAATTATAAATATTGCAATAACATTTTTATAAGTGATTTTAATAAACATAGAGATACAAATCATTATTTAAACATCCATTGTATCCCTCCCAAGCAAGACAAGTTTTAGTTTTGCAGTGCAAAGACAGAAATTCCGAAAAATAAAGGAAACAATTTCCTTACACTGAAAGAACGAGCATGCTATCCTTGTGATGACTTTGCTTGCTTGCAGTAATGAGTGAATGACTTTGAATTATACGAAGGTTAATTAACTGGTCATTCTTGATGAGAGTGTAACTCTGTTGTGGGTCATTTGTGAGACACAGTAAATGCATGGCAGATTAAACTTGACATTCCTGTTTCAGGCCATCCTTTGTTTTGAATAAAATTCTAAATGCACTTTCTGTTAAATTTTGACTGCTGCCATATGTATGAATTAGTAAAGTCTAAACAGCTGGATGAATGTACAGATTTGATGCATTAAATCTGTTCAAAGGCACAAGTTTCTAGAGAGATGGTGATTTAAAATGTCTCTAATGAAAAAAATATCTCTAAGGGGTCCCTGCATAGCAGCCAATGCAAAACTAATTGTGGAAAAAGAAGTTTCAAAACAAACAAACAAACAAAAAGTCCACAACTCAGCTGATAAAAGACAGGCCAAAACCATTTAAAATGTCCTAAATGATTTTTGCAAAGGGTAAGAAAGCATAGTAGGCTAGAAATTAGATATAATACAGTTTCTTGAAATGATTCTACCCAACACACCACATTTAGTTCTGTAAGTTGTTAACTGCAGAAATATTCACTGTGAATGGTGCCTCCTGGAGGTGTGCAATGAACAGTTACCCATTCCTTTTTGATTTTATGAAGAATTCTGCTGCCAGCAAACAGTTATTTTTTTTCTTTGGCCAAACATTTTACCTTAACAAATAAGATACAAAAAAGTAAATTTTGTTCATATAAAGCACTACCATAAAGTACACTGATTAATTTCGTAAATATTGAATATATAGTTTAGTGAATTAGAAATGTATGGTTCAATGCATATATACCTAATTTGTAATTCGGAAACTGTAAAACATAATAAGGATATTGCTTTACATTAAGTGACATACATTATATTCTACCTTGAAACACCTTATATATTTAGGATTTTTAATTATTCCACTCAACCAATTATATCTAACTAAAATTATTCTAGAATTTTTGAAAATGTCAATTCAGTTTAATGTGAGAAAATGACCTTTGACTGGAATCTATTATAACTGACACTGTGGCTGTTTTGATTTATTTTCAGTGCTGAACACAGATATCATTTATTTTAATATTTCTTTTCTCTGGCAATGTAATAAGAAGCTAATAAGTCAAGGCTTATAAATAAAGCATGTGCGTGTTTCATTAATACTTCAATGATTAGCTGTTTGGGGACTTATGGATATGTTGTAGGGAATAGAGGTTGAACTAGGGTATAGATTTCCTCAGATAGAGCCAGATGTCATGTATATTTGTAAAAGGGAAGAACTTGCATTGATTTTCAAATATTTTATTATAACCATAATAATAAGGAAATACTCAAAATTTCTTGCTTTATTAGTCTAAGGAAAACAAAACAAAATAAAATATGATTGCTTTATTTAAAAGTATCTCATAATTGTGTGGTGGTGAAAAAGATATTCTTTTATGCTAAAAATATTTTTGTGAGTATGTGTACTAGTAAAATGACAGAAAATAAGTAAAACAAAGTATCAGTTAGTATATTAATAATTTGATACAATTTTGTATTCTCATGTACATGCATACACACACACACACACACACACACACACACACACACACACTTCTTGGTGAAGTCGAAATGATTACCTTAACATTTCCAAGACTATCACTTGATTTGGATTTATTTTGCAATAGCATGTTGACAGGTGAGAAAGAGTGAAGGCATATATAGCTATAACAACAGAAATACAAATACTGCACTTCCTGTGTCTCTGATAATTTGCAATTTTGCATTTGGATAATTACATACATGTTTTATTGCATAGGAATTTTTCTGTTATATGTTATTCAAATTTTTTGATAAAACTTAAGGGTCATGGAAAAATAAATCTTTAAATAAATATAGATTATGATTTAATTTTAAAATAATATTTAGTATATCATGTGATAAAGATTAAGCTCCTTGGATTTTGTATCTCTACTTTATCTTTTACCAGATGTTCATTTATCAGTGGTGATACCTAAAATCTAGTATTCTTTTCTGTAAGATGAATAGTAAACTTCAGAAATAATACTTTAAATATTTAACGGCTAGGAAGGCATAAACCATAACTTGAAGTCATAAGAAAATCTGTCAGTTACATTGGGCAAAGAACCTGAATATCAGTTCGTGTAATATCTATTTTACATGTGACGTGAGATGAATGTAAGAATTGAAATTAAATAAGATATATGTAAAGAAAAGAGTGCTTAACGCATATTGGCTAAGTTAACAAATGTTAGCTGAGTGTTTTATTTCTTTATTTAGCTGAGCTCTCAACATTAATTGAAGAAATCATGTAAGTTAGATATTGAAAATGTTGAGAATTGAGTCAAGGACTGATAAAATAAAGAAGCAATTCTCAAATCTTGTTTAAACCCTGCAAAGGCAAGGTAAATATTGCAAAACATGTTCCTATGCACAATCATGAAATTTATAATGTAAATTTCGTGATAAATGGAGGACACCAGGAATCAATAAATTTCTTGCTTAATCATGACCTCCTCTTGAGCTTATTTGCAGTTCCTTGATTGCCAAAATAAACCTTGATAAGTTAATGCTCTTGCAGAGAACGCATTCTAATCTTCCTAGAAAATCTTATTGGAAGACACTGTGATTAGGAATGCATCCTCAGGTTTAACTTTATCCTTAAACACTAGTGAGTAAATTTCAAAAGCATAGGAAGAAAAATTCAATAAAAACGAAAATTTCTCTCAAAAGTAACTGCTTGGGGAGTTTACTATGGCGTATTCAAATTAGATATAAATCACAAAGCAATTTGTTGAGGCTTTCCGAAGGGTTACCAATCAGAATGACACGAGAACTTCTATTTTAAAACTTCCATTACCAGCTGTGAGTATCTATCCTATGCAGCAGTTTACAGTCTTTAATAGCTTCTTATATCATTAGTTTCTCAACTTGTAGAATTTCCTTTCTTTGGTAACAAATTTATCATTGCTGTACATAAAGTAAGAACCAAAGGAGTTCCTATTAAATTTTCTTGTTAAATCAGCAAAAAACAGGAAATTATTTTAAGCCTAGACAGTTGTTGTTTTAATATATTGCAACTGCCTGCTCTAAGAGATTAGTGTCCATAGCACAATTTTACTTATATAAAGTCAAATAAAATTAAAATGCAAACTATCTATTAAGCAATTTCTGTGTCTAGCATTGTTCAAGGTATTCAAGGTATGCTATTTTATGTGTGTGTAAATGATGAGAAATGGGGTGTAATAGAGACTTTATAGGTGTTTAGCAAATTATTTACCTGTCTCTCAGGTTCAGAGCTAGAGAAATTCCTCTTGTAGTGAAATGTGGTCATATGACTAATTTCTGGCCAATGGAATGTAGATGTGAGTGATTAGGACCACTTCTGAGGCCTGGGCCATAAAAGCTTTTATTTTCTCTTTCCAATCTGTTTTACTCAATATGTAATGGTGTAAGAGGATGTATTCCACTTGAAAGCCACATTTTGAAAATGATGGGGCCACTGACAGTGTGGGTCCCTGAGGAATTTTAGAAATTTTAGAGGAAAATCTATCTGAAACAACACAAAAATGTTTGCAAGGTCATTGAAATCATTTTCATCTCCACTAGTAATGCATGTGAATTTTCCTTCTTGAGTCTCAGCTGAGAGCATGCCATCATAATCCCAACTTTCTGTCTAAAAACCCTGACCTTGGGTTTTTTTCTCCCTAGCAGTGTGAGATCACTAGAAATTCTACCTAGGTTTTACGTTTCTCACCTTCCACTCTTCCTATCTTCTCAGTTTCTCATCCCATGAAACTTTAGAATAAACAAATCTCAAGTGGAAATAAAGCGCAAAATATTGTGTTTTCTCCCTTCTCTGTTGTCGCCCCTTTTTCCTGGGATCATAACCCACAAATCCTGGCTGCTCTGCAGCCCAAATTGTCATGATTCTTTGCCAGGACAGTGAGACTGCTGAAAGTTCTGCCCAACTTTTTGTTTCTTAGATGCCACTTTCCTTTTAGATTCGTCTTCTGTTGATGCATGGAAAGGAAAATGGAAGGTTCACTTCAATAAATTTGCCTTTTCTCTGAGATTTTGATCCCCCAAATTCTGATACCTTGATTGCTTTGTAACGTCATCTAAAATTTGTGTTTTTCATTGTTTCTACTTTGTTTTATTTCTGTTTTATTCAGTGATTATGGTTGTTTTTGATATAAGGTTTGGACTGAGACGAGCTGCTTTGTATATCCAGGTGCAAAAGGGTTTAGGTTTTCTCTCACATATCGGTGGTTCTCTCTTTGTAGACTGACAGTAATTTACCTCAGTTCTGATATTACAGATGGCACTTACTTACTGTTTCATTGGTGGCCATTAGATTGCATGCCCTAAACAGAAGGCCATTCCAGGGTCCTCAGGGTCATGTTCCTCTTCTGTACTCCGTACTGCTCTTCATCTTCCCCAATATTTCTCTTATAGAATTCTCCCAGTATCAACATTTATAAAAAATGGGTGATTTTAAATCATAACAATCTGGAAATGCAATTATATATTTGCAATACTCAGGCAGATGAGAAAAGATTCTGGTACTCAAAACTCTAACAGTTTCAGATGAGCTTCTTGACTCTATAGGAGGTAACCTTCTGCCATTTGACTAAAACTTACACTATTATTCAGTCTCACAATATCACGATTATTATATGGCCTTTAACAAAGAAGAATCCTACCTTGAATTCACATTTTCCATTTATGTCTTCCAGGTTTTGTCTTAAAAACATTTTCATAATTTTATACAAAACATTTTTATGTTTATGTACGTCTACTCATGTGTATTTTCCTGGGTCTATTGAAGGTAAAGGAGCATAACATGTTTGTTTATATCTCCCTTTCTTTGGCTAAGTAAAATATTAATCATAAGAAATGGGCAATTGCAACAAAACTTGTGTAAAATAAAAGTAATGCATGCAAATTCTGAATTGTTGTAGGGATCTTCAAGAGTTCTGGAGAAAATATGTTTGTCATTTTCACTTAGATTAGATATTCTCCCCTCTCTTAAGCTTTCTTTGACCCTACAGCTTGCTTGTGTCTATGTTTTCACATATTTATAAAACACCTACTATATGTCAAGAATTGTGCTAATAAGTGAAGATTAATTACTATTTTAAAATTTTGACATATGTTTATTTGATGTCTCCAGATGTACAGATTTGACATTTTGAATTCTTTAAGTAGTATGTATACTTCTGCATGTTTTAAGGCATATTATATGGACATATTGAGCATCTGTAATATAATAATCTGAAATATGAAATGCACCAAAATCTAAAACTTTTTGAGCATGGACATGAAGTTAAAAGTAGAAAATTCAATACATAATAAGTACTTAGGACAAAGTTTGTTTCATGTACAAAATCATTTAAAGTATTGGATAAAATTATCTCAGCTTATGTGAGCAAAGTATATATAAAACATAAGCAAATTTTGCTTTTAGACTTTGGTCTCATCCCCAAAGTACCTTATTATGTCTGTGTAAATATTCTAAAATTCAAAAAAACATATCTAAAATCTGAAACAATTCTTGTCCCAAAAATTTTGGATAAAGGAGATCCAATTTATATTGCTTATTTTGTTTGTTGTTATCCCAAAACTCAGTAACTTAAAACAATAATTTATAATTACCTTTTGTAATCCTGTGTGTTGACTGGCCTAAGCTGGGAAATTCTTTCTTGCAGTCTCTATTACTGTTGCAGTCATGTTGACGGCTTGACTGGACTGAATGCCCAAGATGGCTCACATGGTTGGCTTTCAGTTGATATTGACGGTTGGCTGGCATTCATCAGGGACTGTTGACTCCCCAGGACTCAGGCATGATCTCACAACATGCTGGCTGGGTTCCTAGAGGCAACCTCATGAGAGTGTTCCAGGATGGCAGAAGTGGAAGAGAACAGTCTATTAAAACCTGAGCCTGGAAAATGTTTCAGAATCAGGGCCACATGTTCTATTGGTTAATGTAGCCCAATAGACAAAGCCCACTCTGATTCAATGAGAAAGTATACAAATGCCATCTGTCAAAGAGGGGCTGTCAAAAAATTTGTGGCCATTTTTATTTCACTATATACATGCATGCATGTGTTTGTGCACTTACAACTACCTAGTAAGTTAAAATTTCAAAGATAGAAAGTAACAGTAGAACATTAATTTCCTTCCTTCCTTTCTCTCCTTCCTTCCTTTCGCTCCTTCCTTCCTTCATTCCTTTCTTCTTTCCTTCCTTCTTTCCTTCCTTCCCTCCATCCCTCCCTCCTTTCTTTCTTTTCTTTTCTTTTCTTTTTTCTTTTCTTTCTTTCTTTCTGACAGGGATATTATTCTGTAATCCAGGCTGGGGTACAGTGGTGTGATCTTGGCTCACTACAACCTTGGCCTCCAGGCTCAAACAATGCTTCCAAGTAGCTGGGACCACAGGCATGCACAACCAAGCCCAGTTTTTTTTTTTTTTTTTTTTTTTTTGGTATTTTTAGTAGAGACAGGGTTTCTCCCATGTGGCCCTATCTCTACCCTGTCTCATGTTGAGTTAGAACTCCTGAACTCAAGTGCTTCACCTGACTCAGCCTCTCAAAGTGCTGGGATTAGCGACATAAGCCACCATGCCTAGCCAGAGCTTTTTTTTTTTCCTCCCTAAATCTCACTCTTTTTTTCAAATATTATTATTAATTGGTCATTATTTATGTGAATCTTACTCTGCTTACTAAGTATATTTCTGTTTTATTTATTTTTATATTAAGAGAACAAGCATATTTTTTTCTGAAAATTACTATTTTCATTTCACAATAGGTAACATAGAAAAATACATATATATAATAGCAAATATGTAATGTGAACCCCAAAATATCTGAGACAGGTCTCAATCAATTTAGAATATTTATTTTTCTAAGGTTAAGGACAGATCTGTGACACAGCCTCAGGTGGTTCTGACAACACGTATCCTAGGGGGTGTGTGTAGAGATTACTTCTGTACATTTTAGAGAGACATAATACATCAATAAATACATGTAAGATGTACATTCGTTTGATCTGAAAAGGCAGAATCACTTGAAACAGAAGCTTCCAGGAGATAGGTAGATTTAAAGATTTTCTGATTGGCAATTGGTCGAAACAGTCAAGTTGCTATATGAAGACCTGGAAGCAATAGAAAAGAATGTCTGGCTCATGAGAAGGGGTTATAGAGATCAAAGTTTTGTAGTGCCAATGAAGCCTCCAGGTAGCTGGCTTTAGAGAGAATAGATTGTAAATGTTTCTGTATCATACTTAAGGTCTTGGCTGATGTTTTTATTATTTAGGCAAGACCAATAGGTCAGGAAATATTGCTATTGGATAGTTTGTTATACTCAGAGATTCTAAGAGAAGGGGGCATGCCAAAACACTAGCTTTGAGAAATGAAGGTCTAAGCTAGCATGGCCATTGTTTATACTCTTGGGCTGAAACCAGGCCAGACATGTATGTCTGCATTGACAGGGGGCAGGGAACAAAGCCCTGGGTCTGGTACCAGTCACCCAGGATTAGAGCATGCAGCCCAGGAGTGCTGAGCTGAGCCTTGCCACTCTGAAAATTTTCAGGAATGAAGCCAATCAACTGGATAGACTTTATACCACAGACAAACCCTCAAGGACATCAAAGAATATAAAAGCAAAAACTCTATCCAAAGGACAACATCCTCAAAGATTAAAGGAACATCAGCTCACACTGGTGAGAAAGAATTAGTGCAAGAACTCTGGCAGATCAAGTGTCTTCTTACCCAACCCAGAATATCTTGTTACCTCCAAATGACCACAGTAGCTCCCTAGCAATGGATCTTAACCAGGCTGAAATGACAAATATAGAATTTAGATTCTGGATAGGCACAATGATCTTCACGATTCAGGAGAAAGTCAAAACTGAATTCAAGGAATCTAAGATATCCACTAAAACAATATAAGAGCTGAAAGATGAAATAGACATTTTAAGAAAGAACCAAACTGATCAAGTAGAGCTGAAAAACTTGCTTCGAGAACATTAGAACATTCTCACAAGTATAACAGCAGAATCAACGAAGCTGAGGAAAGAACACCAAAGCTCAAAGATTGATTCTTCAAGTCAACTCAGTCTGACAAAAATAAAGTAAAAAAAAAAAAATAATGAACAAAATCTGAGAAATACAGGATTATGTAAATAAACAATCCTAGTACTCATTGGCATCCCTGAGAGGCAAAGAGAACAAGCAACTTGGAAAAGGTATTTCAGAGCATTTTCCATGGAAATTTCCCCAACCTTACTAGAGAGATTGACATTAACATTCAGGAAATGCAGAGAATCCCTCTGAGTTACTACCCAAGAAGACCATTCCTAAGACACATAGTCATCAGATTCTCCAAGACAAATTTGAAAGAAATAATATTAAAGGCAGCTAGAGAGAAGGGGCAGGTCACCTAGAAAGGGAACCCCATCATGCTAACAGCAGACCTTTCAGCAGAAAAGCTATGAGCCAGAAGATATTGGGGGCCTATATTCAGCATTCCTAAAGAAAAGAAATTTCAACCAAGAATTTCATGTCTAGTCGAACTAAGCTTCACAAGCAAAGGAGAAAAAATTAAGGATCCTTTCCAGATAAGTAAATGCCAAGGGAATTTGTTACCACTAGGTCCTTAAAGGAATGCTAAACATGGTTAAAAAAAAAATCACTGTCATTGACCACCACAAAAACACAACTATTGATGCTATAAAAAATTACACAATCAAGTCTGAATAATGACCAGTTAACATGATGACAGGATCAAATACACACAGATCAATATTAACCTTGAATGTAAATTGGCTAAATGCCCCACTTAAACGGTATAGAGTGGTACGTTAAATAAAGAAGAAAGCCCCAACTGTATGTTGTCTTCAAGAGACCCATCTAACATGCAATGACACCTATATGCTCGAAGTAAAGAGATGGAGAAAAATCTACCCAGCAAATGAAAAACAGAAAACAACAGAGGTTGCTATTCTAATTTCAGACAAAACAGACTTTAAACCCACAATGACCAAAAAAGACAAAGAAGGGCATCACATAATGATAAAGGGTTCAATTCACAAGAAGACTTAACTACCGTAAATATATATGCACCTAACACTGGAGCAACCAGATTCACTAAAACAAGCTCTTAGAAACCCTACAAACATAATTAGATAAGCATATAATCATACTGGAAAACTAACACTCCACTGACAATATTAGAAAGATCATTGAGTCTGAAAACTTACACAGATATTCAGGACCTGAACTTGACACTTGACCAGATGAACTTAACAGATATCAACAGAGCTGTCCACCCAACAACAGAATATACATTTTTCTCATCAGCACTTGACACATACTTTAAAATTGATCACACAATCAGCCATAAAAAAATTCTCAACAAAGTTTTTAAAAACCCTGAAATTATGTCAGCCACACCCTTGGACCACAGTGCAATAAAAATAAAAATCAATACTAAAAAGATCTCTCAAAATCACACAGTTACATGGAAATTAAAAAATCTGCTTCTGAGTGACTTTTAGGTAAACAATAAAATTAAGACAGAAATCAAGAAATTATTTGAAACTAATGAAAGCAAAGATGAAACATACCAGAATCCCTGAGACTTAGCTAAAGCAGTGTTAAGAGGAAAGTTTATAGTGCTAAACAAACATCCACATCAAAAAGTTAGAAAGCTCTCCAAACAACCTTACACCGTACTGGAGACACTAGGAAAACAAGAGTAAACCAACCAAAGAAAAGAAACCCAAAATCTGAGCTGAGCTGAATGAAATTGAGACACACAAAAAACAAAAAAGATCAACAAAACCAAAACATGATTATTTGAAAGAATAAATAAAACATGATTACAGGCATAGAAAAGAAAACAATAGATAACCTGAGATTGGCCATGCTGTCTTCATGGGGTGTGGAACTATAAGAACATAAAAACATCATCTTGTCAGTGAGTCCTACAGAGTAAAGGTTGAAAAATAAAACTTGCAAAACTATCTGGTGAGGGCAGGCCAGATATTTACAACTTTATAATTGAGGACTGTGAGGTTTTAACACAGTCAGTCACTTCAGTAGTCTTACAAGCCGAAAGAGTCCCATAATGCGCAACAGAAATGTGTTGCTGCCATGAGGAGTCAGAGGTCGATTGAATACAAGGGCTATCCACCCATGCTCATAATCAAGGGTAGGATCTTGCAAGAATATGACCACGCCCACTTCACAAAAACTATTCTCAGCCTTATGATGTGAGAGAAATATTGAATATAGAAATATGTAATTTATGTTTCCTTATATGGTGGAAAAAAAAAGATCCTGAGGGCTGACATTCCCGTATTCACAGTTACTTACAAGAAACCCAATGAACCATTAATTTAGAGTTCCTTTTAACTGGTACATCCCTCACTCCATATAGGTTGCTAAGACTACAGAACTTCAAGAGCACCTCACTGAGGAACTAGGGAGGAAATGGGAAGAGATCATCTGTCTTAAGCTTAAGCTCTGCAGACAAAGAGCCTGAATCTCCCTACTCATCCTGGAAGATTTCTCATCATTTACTCATAGGAGACTACCTTTAGTAGAAGAAAAGTAGAAAAGTGAGACAGGGCAGGGCAAAAATGTTAAGTAAGAATGTAGCTTTATCCTCATCCCCAAGGGGACCTCTAAAGCTAAATTATAACCAGAGTTAGTCCAGCGGGGAAGCTGGTGAGGGGAAGGGAGTGAAGAAAGTAGGGAAGGCTTTAAAGAAAACCTGATATTAGCTGAATTACTAATAAGAAGAGGCTGGAGCACAATTTATATTCCAAGGAATCTCCCTTAGGCCCAAGTCAATCTTCCAGAGAAGGGGACAGCCATCAGAAATTAGCAAACCATATCCACAGCTGAATATAGGCACATTAGCCAGGTAAAGGGCACCTGAGTAGACATCCATAGCATGTATAAACTATCTCAAGTTATTTTCTTAATGTGATGCATATATTTTACTATGGGTTTTGCAGGATCAGTTTTAAATCAATCCTGTTCATTATCTACAATATTTGACCTAATCTAGCCTAGTTCTGCCTTAATTCACCTAAACATATTTCTTTTTCTGACAATAACCTAAGGAGATTTTATATAGAGTTGGGTCCGTATGCCTTTGAGTAAATGGAAAATCCAATCTTACAATTATAATGGGAACTAGTTCTTGAAAATTGTATGCTTTCATAATTTTTTGGTTCCAATTCTTTATTTTTTTCATTTCTTAATACAGTTAAGATCTGTCTTCTTTGTGTCTCCAAACATTCTTACACTTCTTTTTCTTACAAAAGTGATAATTATGTTTATTAGTAATTCTACTCAAAATCACTACAGGGATAGACTAAGTTTTTCACTATGAAACTAACAATAATTGATCATTTTTGCCTCTCATTAACATATAGAAGATATAAAGATGAAGATTAAGTAATAGAACACAGCAGAGAAAAAAAATCCCAAAAGTGAATGATAAAGACAAATATTTGAGCTAGGCTTACAGATTTATATAAAGAATTAGGCTTGAAAAATAGTTTAATTTCAGAAAAATGAACCAAATAATAAAAATGTCTAAAACTTTGTGAATCTATAGTTAAAAGTAACAATTTAATCAACTTTTTTGAAAGTACTATAAAATAAGAACATGAATGTCTTGAAAATCACAGCCAACTTTTTAGAATTTAAGTAAAGGAAATGAGCTTGTTTTTAAAATGTAGAAATCTAGGAATTCATAAATCTATAGTTGGTGCTCAGAGACTTTTGATTATTGCTGTATAACCCAATTAGGAACTTATGTTCTAGTAATTATATCATGTCGGTAAGGAAAATAAAATGGTTCAGTAACAAATTCTTCTCTGTGAATTGCATTTGTTTTTAATTTAATAGTTTATATGGATTTTCTCATTTATGAAATGAAATAAAAACAACTCATTTTCTGTCCATTAGGTGCACTTCTCATAGATATGGAGTAAATAGTACTTTTAAATATCGCTGTACATTATCAGTAGCTTTATGCACATAAAGTGATGATGCTGGTCTCTTTAAATTAGTTAGGGAAGTGCTTAATGATGTAAGACTTTTGACCTATAATCTTTCTCAGTTGTGTGAATCTACACAGAGGATTTTAACCTTATGTTAAACCATAGGTCCACAGTGGTGTATTCTTACTCTGGTCTTTATACACGTACAACAAAAGTTTTACTTTAACCTGTATATATGTTTAAAAAAGTAAGAGATTTCAGACTATCAATTTTAGGCAGACCAGTTTATTCAGGATTGAGTAAAATTACACCCACAGGAAGCATTTGATTTTTCAGGGGAAAGTGGTAAGGACTTGCTGTAATGTAATGGTTTTCAACCTTGGTTGCATCTGGAAAAATTATGGCAAAATTTTTAAACATAGGATTTCCTGGGTCTCATCTCCAAAGATTCTGGTTTAATTGGCTGATGTGTGGCTTGATCATTAAAAAATTTTAAAACTCCCCAGGTATTAATGTGTTTGAGTAAATGTACCAAACAGAAGAGTGCACTTCAGTAAGCTCCACTATGAAGACCATCCTCTTTGGACCTCACCTCTGGGAAATGCTCTTTAGAGTTACGAACTTGTGGCGTTTGTTTCATAAATGATGACATTTAGAAACAATATTGACAATATATTGTTTTGTATATTTAAAAATATATATTAATTAAATCACTATAATGTACTGGTCTAGAATTTGCTTTGTCACTTAAAATTGTTTCTAAATTTCATTCATGCTGCTATGTATTTAATTCTTGTCACTTTTAAAGAGTATAATTTTATACTAATACAGTATATTTTATTTGTTTTTTGATACATATTTGGTAATTTTTGGTTTGTTTGTTATTACAAATATTGCCATGATTAACACTTATATGTGTATCTTGTAGCTCTAGGGGGCTTATCAAAAGTGGAATTCCTGGCTTGTAAAACATGTATAGCTTCACCTCAGTAGATAAGTGCCTAACTGATTTTTTTTTTTTTTTTTTTTTTTTGAGACGGAGTTTCGCTCTTGTTACCCAGGCTGGAGTGCAATGGCTCGATCTCGGCTCACGGCAACCTCCGCCTCCTGGGTTCAAGCAGTTCTCCTGCCTCAGCCTCCCGAGTAGCTGGGACTACAGGCACGTGCCACCATGCCCAGCTAATTTTTGTATTTTTAGTAGAGACGGGGTTTCACCACGTTGACCAGGATGGTCTCGATCTCTTGACCTTGTGATCCACCCGCCTCGGCCTCCCAAAGTGCTGGGATTACAGGCGTGAGCCACCGTGCCCGGCCCAACTCATGACATAAGACATCTTTCATATATTTATTTGTCATCTGTGTTTTCTATTCTCTGACGTATCTATCTTTTTGCATCTTTCTGGAGACTTACCTGTTTTTTTCTTATTTATGTGTAGAGTTTTTTTACCCACCCAAGCACCCCTTGCCCTATTTACAGAGTTTTAACAATTATATTTTCTGTATAACAATCTTTTTCAGCTTTATGTCACACAAGTGTCTTCACCACGTTTGGCTTGTCTTTCCTGAACATTGGTTTTAATTTTTAATTTAATGAAACTTATAAAATTTTTTGTTTTACGTTTTTACGTTTATTTAATAAATATTTTCTTCCCCCAATACCAGATACACACATCCTATTATATTATCATTAGTAGTTATATGTCTTTCTTTTTTCTTTTTTTTTTTTTTCTATTTTGCATTCTGGGGTACATGTGCACATCCTGCATCCTATAGGATTGTTGCATAGGTACATACATGCCATGGTGTTTTGTTGTCTCCATCGCCCCTGTTGCCTACATCCGGCGTTTCTCAGGGTGTTATCCCTCCCTATCCACCCTGCCCCTAACTGTCCCTCCCCTCCCCTACCCTCCTACCCCAGTGAGTGCTGTTCCCTTCCCTCTGCCCATGTATTCTCATTGTTCGTCACCTGCCTATGAGTGAAAACATGCGGTGTTTGATTTTCTGTTCTTGTGTCAGTTTGCTGAGAATGATGGTTTCTAGATTCATCCATGTCTCTACAAAGGACATGAACTTGTCATTTTTTATGGCTGCATAGTATTCCATGGTGTATATGTGCCACGTTTTCTTTGTCCAGTCTATCACTGATGGGCATTTGGGTTGGTTCCAGGTCTTTGCTATTGTAAACAGTGTCGCAATGAACATACGTGTGCATGTGTCTTTATAATAGAATGATTTATAATCCTTTGGGTATATAGGTAGTAATAGGATTGCTGAGTCAAATGGAATTTCTATTTCTAGGTCCTTGAGGAATTGCCACACTGTCTTCCACAATGGTAGAACTAATTTACACTTCCACTCACAGTGTAAAAGTGTTCCTTTTTCTCCACATCCTCTCCAGCATCTGCTGTCTCCAGATTTTTTAATGATCACTATTCTAACTGGTGTGAGATGGTATCTCAGTGTGGTTTTGATTTGCATTTCTCTAATGACCAGTGATGATGAGCAGTTTTTCATATGTTTGTTGGCCACATAAATGTCTTCTTTTAAAAACTGTCTGTTCATATCTTTCACCCACTTTTTGATGGAGTTGTTTGTTTTTTTCTTGTAAGTCTGCTTTAGTTCTTTGTAGATTCTGGATATTAGCCCTTTGTCAGATGGGTAGATTGCAAATTTTTTTTCCCATTCTGTTGGTTGCCAGTTCATTCTAATGATTATTTCTTTTGCTGTGCAGAAGCTCTGAAGTTTAATTAGATCCCATTTGTCTATTTTGGCTTTTGCTGCCGTTGCTTTTGGTGTTTTAGTCGTGAAGTCCTTGCCTATGTCCTGAATGGTGTTGCCTAGGTTTTCTTGTAGGGTTTTTATGGTGTTAGTTCTTAGGTTTAAATATTTAATTCATCTGGCATTAATTTTTGTATAAGGTGTAAAAAAAGGGTCCAGTTTCAGCTTCCTGCATATGGCTAGCTAGTTTTCCCAACACCATTTATTAAACAGGGAATCCTTTCACTATTGCTTGTTTTTGTCATGTTTGTCAAAGATCAACTGGTTGTAGACATGTGGCACTGCTTCTGAGGACTCTGTTCTGTTCCATTGGTCTACATCTCTGTTTTGGTACCAGTACCATTGCTGTTTTGATTACTGTAGCCTTGTAGTATAGTTTGAAATCAGGTAGTGTGATGCCTCCTGCTTTGTTCTTTTTGCTTAGGACTGTCTTGGCTATGTGGGCTCTCTTTTGGTTCCATATGAAGTTTAAGGTGTTTTTTTTCCAGTTCTTGAAGAAGGTCAATGGTAGCTTGATGGGGATAGCACTGAATCTATAAATTACTTTGGGCAATATGGCCATTTTCAAGATATTGATTCTTCCTAACCATGAGCATGGAATGCTTTTCCATCTGTTTATGTCCTTTCTTATTTCCTTGATCAGTGGTTTGTAGTTCTCTTTGAAGAGGTCTTTTACATCCTTTGTTAGTTGTATTCCTAGATATTTTATTCTCTTTGTAGCAATTGTAAATGGGAGTTCGCTCATGATTTGGCTCTCTGTGTGTTGTTGGTATGTAGGAATGCTTGTGATTTCTGCACATTTTTTTTGTGTTCTGAGATTTTGCCAAAGCTGCTTATCAGCTTAAGGAGGTTTTGGGCTGAGACCATGGGGGTTTTCTAAATATACAATCATGTCTTCTGCTAATAGGGACAATTTGACTTCTTCTTTTCCCAGTTGAATGTGCTTTATTTCTTTTTCTTGTCTAATTGCTCTGGCTATGACTTCCAATACTATATTGAATATGAGTGGTGAGAGAGGGCATCCTTGTCTAGTGCCAGTTTTTAAAGGGAATGCTTCTAGTTTTTGCCCATTCAGTTTGATATTGGCTGTGGGTTTGTTGTAAATAGTTTTTATTATTTTGAGATGCATTCATCAATATCTACTTTATTGAGAATTTTTAGCATAAAGGGCTGTTGAATTTTGTTGAAGGCCTTCTCTGAATCTATTGAGATAATCATGTGGTTTTTGTCTTTGGTTCTGTTTTTGTGGTGGGTTATGTTTATAGATTTGTGTATGTTGAACGAGCCTTGCACACCTGGGATGAAGCCTACTTGATCGTGGTGGATAAACTTTTTGATATGCTGTTGGATTCAGTTTGCCAGTATTTTGTTGAAGATTTTTGAATCAATGTTCATCATAGTTACTGGCCTGTACTTTTCTTTTTTAGTCGTGTCTCTGCCAGGCTTTGGTATCAAGATGATGTTGGTCTCATAGAAAGTTAGGGAGGATTCCCTCCTTTCGTATTGTTTGTAATAGTTTCAAAAGGAATGATACCAGTTCCTCTTTGTACGTCTGGTAGAATTCGACTGTGAACCCTTCTGGACCTGGACTTTTTTTGGTTGGTAGGCTATTAATTGCTGCCTCAATTTCAAACCTTGTTATCAGTCTTCAGGGTTTCAACTTATTCCTGGTTTAGTCTTGGGAGTGTGCAAGTGTCCAGGAATTTGTCCATTTCTTCCAAATTTACTGGTTTGTGTGCATAGAGCTGTTGGTAGTAATCTCTGATGGTAGCTTGTATTTCCAAGGAATTGGTGGTGATCTCCCCTTTATAATTTTTTATTGAATCTATAGGATTCTTCTCTCTTTTCTTTTTTATTAATCTAGCAAGTAGTCTGTCTATTTTGTTGATCTTTAAAAAAAAATCAGCTCCTGGATTTATTGATTTTTTGAAAGATTTTTTGTGTCTCTATCTCCTTCAGTTCTTCTCTGATCTTAGTTATTTTTTGTCTTCTTCTTGCTTTTGAGTTTTTTTGATCTTGCTCCTCTAGCTTTTTCAGTTTTGACAATAGGATGTCGATTTTAGATCTTTTCTTATTTCTCTTGTGGGCATTTATTGCTATGAATTTCCCTCTAGACACTGCTTTAAATGTGTCCCAGAGATTCTGGTACGTTGTGTCTTTGTTCTCGTTGGTTCCGAATAATATTTTTATTTCTGCCTTCATTTCATTGTTTATCCATTTGGCATTCAGGAGCAAGTTGTTCAGTGTTCATGTGATTGTGCAGTTTTGAGTGCTTTTCTTTAATCCTGAGTTCTAATTTGATTGTGCTGTGGTCTGAGAGACTGTTTGTTATGATTTCCGTTCTTTTGCATTTGCTGAGGACTGATTTACTTCCAATTATGTGATCAATTTTAGATTAAGTGAGATGTGGTGCTGAGAAGAATGTATATTCTGTGGATTTGGGGTGGAGTGTTCTATAAATGTCTATTAGGTCCGCTTGGTTCAGAACTGCATTCAAGTCCTGGTTATCCTTGTTGACTTTCTCTCTCATTCATCAGTCCAATATTCTCTGTGGAGTGTTAACGTCTCCAACTATTATTGTGAGGGAGTCTAAGTCTCTTTGTAGGTCATTAAGAACTTACTTTATGTATCTGGGTGCTCCTGTATTGAGTGCGTATATATTTAGGATTGTTAGCTCTTCTTGTTGCATTGATCCTTTTACCATTATGTAATGTCCTTCTTTGTCTCTTTTGATCTTTGTTGGTTTAAAGTCTTTTTTATCAGAGACTAGGGTTGCTATCCCTGCTTTTTTCTTTTTTTTTCTCTCCATTTGCTTGGTAAGTCTTCTTCCATCCCTTTATTTTGAGTCTATGTGAATCTTTGCACGTGAGATGGGACTCCTGATTGCAGTGCACTGATGGATCTTGACTTTTTATCCAATTTGCCAGTTTGTGTCTTTTGATTAGGGCATTTAGGCCATTTGCATTCAATGTTAATACTGTTATGTTTGAATTTGATCCTGCCATTTTGTTACGGGTTGTTTTGCCTGTTAGTTGATGCAGTTTCTTCACTGCGTCATTGGTCTTTACCATTTAGTACATTTTTGCAGTGGCTGGTACTGGTTGTTCCTTTCCATGTTTAGTGATTCCTTCAGGAGCTCTTGTAAGGCAGGTCCTGTAGCAATGAAATCTCTCAGCAATTGATTGTTCATAAAGGATTTTATTTCTCCTTCACTTATGATGCTTAATTTGGCTGGATATGAAATTCTGGGTTGAAAGTTCTTTTCTTTAAAGATGCTGAATATTGGCGCCCACTCCCTTCTAGTTTGTAGGGTTTCTGCTGAGAGATCCCCTGTGAGTCTGACGGTCTCTCCTTTGCAGATGACTCGACCTTTGTCTCTGGCTGTCCTTAGCATTTTTTCCTTCATTTCAACCCTCATGAATCTAACAATTATGTGCCTTGGGGTTGCTCTTCTTGAGAAGTATCTTTGTGGGGTTCTCTGTATTTCCTGGATTTGAATATTGGCCTGCCTTGTTAGGCTGGGGATGTTGTCCCGGATAATATCTTGAAGAGTGTTTCCAACTTGGATTCTTTCTCCCTGTCACATTCAGATATGCCAATCAAGCATAGATTAGGTCTTTTCACATAATCCCATATTTCTTGGAGGCTTGGTAAATTTCTTTTCACTCTATTTTCTCTAATCTTGCCTTCTCACTTTATTTCATTGATTTGATCTTCAATCTCTGATATCCTTTTTTCTGCTTGATTGATTCGGCTGTTGAAACTTGTGTATGCCTCGAAGTTCTCGTGCTGTGTTTTTCATCTCCATCAAGCCACTTATGTTCTTCTCTAAGCTGTTTATTCTCATTAGTGTTTCGTGTAAACCTTTTTCAACGTTCTTAGATTCTTTGCATTGGGTTAGTACATGGTCTTTTAACTTGGGGAAGTTTGTTATTACCCACCTTCTGAATCCTGTTTCTGTCAATTCCTCAAACTCATTCTCTGTTTTGCTTTGTTCCCTTGGTGGTGAGGAGTTGTGATTGCTGGGAGGAGAAGAGCCATTATGGTCTTTGATAATTTCATCCTTTTTGTGCTGGTTTGTTCCCATCTTCATGGATTTATTTCCCTTTGGTCTTCGAAGTTGGTGATTTTGGGAGGAATCTCTGAGTGGATGTCCTTTCTTTTGAGGTTGGAGCTATATCTCCTACATGAAGTATTTTTTGGGGGGGGCCTTAGAGACGCTGCTGGGCTGCTTCATATTCAGTCAGGCTGCTGGGTGGTCTTCCCCTGGAGTTTGTTTATGCAGATGTGATTAGCCCTGCCTTCCCATTGGTGAGTGTCTTTCCTTCCCCGAGCTCTATCTTCCAGGTCAGGTCAAACTGGTGTATTTGCTGTGAAACTCTAGTGCACAGGCTTCAGTTTGTTAAGTTTTGTAGGGGTGGGACTTGCCAGGTTGTATGGCCTGTTTCCCTGCTTTCAACTCTGCCTCTTTCTGTGGGACGGGTAGTTCCTTCCTGCTGGTGTTAGTCCAAACTTCTGCCCAGGTCTATGCCGACAACCTGTGGTGCTGGGCAGGCTGGGGCCATCTCTCAGATTGGCATCGACAACCTGCAGCACCCCTCAGTCCAGCAGGGCTATCGTGGACCGTGGGTTGCAGGAAGGATGAGGGAAGTGCAGGATCCAAATTGGAGCACTAAGGGGGTGAAGTCCCCGACCCTCTGAGCCAGCTGCATTTTCCAGGTGGGGATGCACCCCATCCTGTCTTGGTTTGCCCTCCCTGGGCTGCTCTCGCCCTGCTTTGGCTCACCTTCCTTGGGCTATTTTCACTGTCCTACCAGTCCCACTGAAACAAACCCAGTACCTTGCTTGGAATCATTGTGTCCTCTAGCCCTCTGCACCTCAATTGGTGGGAGCTGCACTCTGGAGTTTCCACCTCTTGGCCATCTTGGGCAGAAGTCTCTTCAACTGCATAGCTGTCTATGTTTACATTGTTTTTATCCACTCTGATTGATTTTTGTGTGTTATGAAGTAGAGATTCTGCTTTATTTTTCAATAAGGATAATTATTTGTTTGGATACCATTGATTATATTTCCATATACACATGAGTCTTTGGGGGAGGATTCTCTGTTCTGTTGTATTAGTTTGTTTATCTAGCTCTATGCCAATAACATTTAATAAATTGGGTTAATTTCTATGGCATTGTATCCATGATAGATGTAGGGCTGGAAAAGGTGTGATATCTTTCCTCCCCATCTTAATGGTCACAGCTGACACTCCCATAACAAAACACAGATTAACAAGACAGAATATAACACATTTATGCAATCCCATTTTTACATTACTGTTTACATGGGAGCCTTCAAAATGAAGACCGAAGACCTGGGAACACTGTATTTTTATGCATAGGTTCGATGAAAAATGAACAGACATGAAAATGTGATTGGACAGGGAGGGTATGATCTAATGGTAACACACGGGGAGAGGAACCAAGTGAGGCCTGTCCAGGATCTCTTGACTTTGCTCTGTAGCATTCCTCCCTCCTGGGTATAAGGCAGGACCCCTTCTGAAATAAGAGTCTTATGATATGGACTATTATAGAACAAGGTAGTCCAGAGAATTTTGTTATTGTCACCTTCTACACAGAAAGGCAGGAAATGGTTGAAGTAATATTTTTAGTTTCCATGGCCCACCTTTGGGAAGAGAGATTCTAGTTTCTACGGCCTGCCTTGGGAAAGAAAAGGGAGCAGAAGACAGGAGGGCAGGAGAAAAATGCAGAGACTTTGCTTCAAAGGCTGCTTCTGAGTTCTTCCAGTTTCCTTTATCTCAAAGTACTCAGCATGCTGAAGTGTCATACTTTGGGGTACCGTTTTTGGAGCCCTAATGTAGGAAAGTCTCCTCACCTAATTTTACTTCTTCAGGAATGCCTGCAATCATCAACTGGATTTTCTCAATTAATCTGTTAACGGGGAATCACTTTCTGACCTTACAGCAAATGTGAATTCCCAAGATAAACGACTTTGCTCATGGTATATCTTGATTTTTAGACATTGAGAGTCCCCTTCCTGGCAATTTTCAGCACTTTTTTTTTTCCATATTTATAATTGGAATTTGCCTGTATTTCCCATTCACAGATATACTTACATGGTGATGACTGAAAGATTATGACAGCTTCAGAAAAATGAATTGAAAATATTTATTGTTTTCCCCAAATCTCTAAAAGAGTCTTCATAAAGTTGTAATTGTTTGCCTTTGATTATCTGGTAATCCTGGTAAGTAATATCAGTAAGTATATGGACTTTGGTGGGAGAAACATGCTTAGTTATTAATGCAATCTTAAGTGATTATTGTACTATTTAAGTTGTCAATATCTTCTTCAGTACATTGTATTTTTTGATAAAATTACCCATTTGTTTTAGATTTTCTACTTTTATAATATTCTGATTTTAACATCTTTACAGCAGATGTGATTATGATGTTTAAATTAAATTATATTTTTAAATTTATAAATGATGCATAATAATGATACATATTATGGGGTACAGTGTGATGTTTCAGTGCATGTATACTTTGTATAATGATCAAATCAGAGTAAGTATCACACCTATCATCTTAAAGATTTATTATTTCTTTGTGGTGATAACATTAAAAATTTTATTTCTAAGCTATTTTGAAATTACCCTGTATAGTTATTAGCTGTAGTCACTCTAATATCATAGTAATAGATGAATAAATAAATAAATAAATAGTAATGGAACACGAGAACTTACTTTTCCTGTCTAACTGAAACTTTGTACCCAACAACCAACCTCTACTTGTACCGTTCCTTCCCCTTCCCGTCCCAGCCTCTAATAAGCACTATTCTACTCTATACTACTATGTAATCAATGTTTTTATATTTGATTTATAAGTGATAGCATGCACTGTCTTTTTATGCCTAACCTATTTCACTTAACATAATGTCCTTTAGGTTCATCCATTTTGCTGCAAATGATAGAATTTCATTCTGTTTTATGGCTGAATAGTATTCTAGCAATGAAACACACACACACACACACAGACACACGCACACGAATGCCATATTTTTTATCCATTTTTCTGTGTAAGGATATTTAGGTTGATTCCATTGATTCCATATCTTGGCTATTTGGAATACTGCTACAATAAATATGAGAGTGCAAATATCTCTGCAACATACTGATTTCATTTCCTTTGCATATATACCCAGTAATGGATTGCAGTGTAAAATGGTGGTTTATTTTTTTCAGCTTTCTGAGGAGCCTCCATGCTTTTTTCATAATGATTATGCTAATTTACATTCTCACCAAGAGTGGATAAGGGTTAGCCGTTCTTCACATTCTTACCGGCATTTTTTTTTCTTTTTGACAATAGCTGTTTTAAGTATCATGAAGTGGTATGTAATTGAAGCTTTGATTTGCATTTCCCTAATAATTTGTAACGTTAAGTATTTTTAGAAATATATATATTGGCCATTTGTGTCTTTTACTGAGAAGTGCCTATTCTGGTCTTGTGCCTACTTTTTAATAAAATTCTTTCAATTTTTCTGCTATTGAGATTTTTAATATATTTTGTATATTAGCTCTTTGTCAGATGCATACTTTGCAAATATTTTCTCCCATTATGTAGGTTGTGTCTTCACTCTGTTGATTCTTTCCTTTACTTTGAAGAAGCTTTTTCATTTGAGATAATCTTATTTTCCTGTTTTGCTTTTGTTGCCTGTGCTTTTGGGTTCTCATTAAAATTTTTTTTTTTGACTAGTCCAATTTCATGAGGCATTTCCCTTATATTTTCTTCCGATAGTTTCCTAGTTCAAGGTCTCACTTTAGGTCTTTAATCCATTTAGAGTTGATTTTTGTAAATGGTGAAAGATAGGGTTCTAGTTTCTTTCTTCTGTATGTGAATACCCAGATTTCATAGTACCATTTATGAAAGAGACTGTCTGTGGGGAACCAGCCCTACATCACCAGTGGGTACCCCATGTTCGGTGGCGACTAAGGAATGAGAAAAAGACAGATTAAGAGAGAGAGTGGAACCAGGGGGCCATCACTCATTACCGGAGGAGACAATGAAGGCCCCAAGCTCTGATCATCCACACTATTTATTGATTACAATCACGACTTTTTCTTGTCCAATTTGGATGTCCTTTATTTCTTCCTCTTGCCTAAAAGCTCTGGCTAGAGCTTCTAGTACCATGTTGAATAAAAGTGGTTAAAGTGGGCATTTTTGTCTTTTTCTATATCTCAGAGGAAAAACTTTCAGCTTTTCCCTTTTTGGTACTTTGTTTAGCTGTGAGTTTGTCATATATGGCCTTTATCATGCTGAGATATGTTCCTTTTATGCCCAGTTTGTTAAGAGTTATCATTAAAGGATGTCAAATTTTGTCAAATTCTTTTTCAGAATATATTGAAATGATCATATGGTTTTTGTCCTTGATCCTGTTCTTGTGATATATCACATTTATTTATTTGTTTATGTTGAATCATCATTCCTTCCCTGGGATGAATTCCAGTTGATAAGGGTAATTCATCGTTTAAATGTGTTACCAAATTTAGTTGGCTAGTATTTTGCTGAGAATTTTGCTTTTATGTTTATCAAGGATATTGGTCTACAGTTATCTTTTTTTGTGGCATCATTGTCTGATTTACGTATCAAGTTAATCCTGGCATCATAGAATATGTTGGGAAGCATTCCCTCCTCTTCACTTTTTTGAAATAGTTTCAGTAGAATTGATATTAGTTCTTTAAATGTTTGGTAGTGTTTGGTAGAATTCAATAGTGAAGCCAGTAGGTCCTACGCTTATTTTGATGGGAAACTTTTATTACTGTTTTGATCTTGTTACTGATTACTGGTCTGCTCAGGTTTTCTAATTCTTCATGATTAAGTCTTAGTAAGTTGTATGTGTACAAAAAATTTGTACATTTCTTCCAGGTTTTCCAATTTGTTGACATCTAGTTTTTCATAATATTCTGTTATGATCCATTGTATCTCCGTGCTATCAGAGTAATGTCTCCATTTTCACCTCTAATTTTCTTTGAGTTTTTTCTTTCTTAATCTTGCTAAATGTTTGTTGATTCTGCTTATCTTTTTAAATAAGAAGCTGATTGTTTGTTTTGTTGATCTTTTATATTGTTTTCAGTCTCTAGTTTGATTATTTCCATTTATATCTTTATTACTTTATTTTTCATGTTCATTATGGTATAATGTTAGGTTGTTTACCTGAGATTTCTACTTTTTTTGATGTAGGTTTTTATTGCTCTAAACTTCCCTCTTAAAATTTCTTTTGCTATATCCCATAGGTTTTGGTATGTTGTGTTTCTTCATTTTCATTTATCTTAAGACATTTTAAAATTTCTTCTTTAATTTCTTTATTGACCCACGGGTTGTCCATGAACATGTTAATTTCCATGCGTTTGTATAATTCTAGATTTCTTTCTGTTATTTATTTCTACTTTTATCTTATTATTGTCAGAAAAGATACTTGATATGATTTTAATTTTTTTTTTTTTTTTTTTTTTTTTTTTTTTTTTTTTTTTTTTTTTTTTTGAGACGGAGTTTCGCTCTTGTTACCCAGGCTGGAGTGCAATGGCGCGAACTCGGCTCACCGCAATCTCCGCCTCCTGGGTTCAAGCAATTCTCCTGCCTCAGCCTCCCGAGTAGCTGGGACTACAGGCACGTGCCACCATGCCCAGCTAATTTTTGTAATTTTAGTAGAGACGGGGTTTCACCATGTTGACCAGGATGGTCTCGATCTCTTGACCTCGTGATCCACCCGCCTCGGCCTCCCAAAGTGCTGGGATTACAGGCGTG
>PVKV010000856.1:0-129392 GCA_004027835.1 Alouatta palliata | reverse complement strand
AGTTCACTGATGAAGTGTGTTGTTGAGGTTTCCTGCTCTGATCGTATTGTAGTTGATCTCTCCCTTTAGATATGTTAATATTTGCTTTATATATTTAATTGCTCCAGTGTTGGATACATGTAGATGTATATACAGACACACATATATATTTACAATTGTTACATCCTCTTCCTTTCCTGACCACTTTTTCATTGTATAATGGCTTTTTTCTATTTTTACAAAACCATTTTGACTTAGTCTATTTTGTTTAATATAAGTATAGCTACTCCTGCTTTTTTGTGTTCGTTTCCATATACATGGTATTTATTTTCCATCCTTTTGCTTTGGGTCTACGTATGTCTTTATAGGTGAAGTGAATTTCTTATAGGCAGCATATAATTGAAACATGTTTTTTAATCTCTTCAGCCACTCTGTCTTTTATTTGGATAATTTAGTTTATTTACATTCAAGGTTATTTTTGATAGGCTAGTACTTACTCGTGTCATTCTGTTACTTGTCTTCTGGCTGTTTCATAACTCTGCTGATCCTTTCTTTTCTACTGCTTTCATTTGTGGTTAAATGATTTTTCCAATAATATTTTCTGTTTCTTGGCTTTTTAAGCTGTGTTGATTTCAGGGGATTCACGTATCTATTATAGATTTTTGCTTTGTGGTCACTATTAAGTTTACAAAATATTTTATAGTTATAATAAGTTATTTTAAACTGATGACAACCTAGTTTTGATTGTAAAGAAAACAAACCAACAAAAAAACAACTAAAAAAAATTAAAATTTCTACACTTTACAAATCCTATTCCTATCCCATTCCATATTTTGACTTTTTGATGTCTTGGTTTACATCTTTTTAATATCACGTATCTCTCAATAAATTGTTGTCATTATTACTGCTTTCGATAGTTTTGTGTTTTAGTCTTCATACTAAAATATATGTGGTTTACACTCCACAATTGTAGCAGTAGAGTATGTTTCTAGCAGCTGCGATTGTAATAGTTTTGCTTGTGTCTTCATATTTCTTTATTATCTTATCATAGATTTTAAAATATTAATGTTTTTAAAAAACAAAGTTATTTTTCTTTATTAATTTTACTTTTGGTTTCTATGTCATGATTTTTTCCCTATGAAAAGTTTTTCTTTGTTTATGTTACTTTGATATATTCTGATTTTTCTTCTTTCTTGTATTAGACAGTTAGCTCACTACTATTTAGCTCATATACATTTCTATATACTAAAATTAGGAAATAATACGTTTAAATTTAAAGTATTTTTTCAAAATATCTCATAAGCTACTCCTATAAATATTTCTTCATCAATTACAGCTACAATTTGTTGATTCTTAGTTTGATTTCTCTTTGATCCAGGATTTACTTAGATTTGCATTCTTAAAATTTTAGCTGAATGGGAAATTCTGGTTATCTTTTAAAACTTTTAAAATTAATTTAAAGCTAGTGGTTTTATAATAAGAATTATTTCAATTTGTAGAAATTTGGGTAAATTTTTATAAATGTTTGGTGTGTGCTTAAAATAATTTTTAATGAGCATATTCTTCATATGCCTATCATGTTAAGCTTATGAATTTTATAATAACTTTCCAGCTTTGGTTAATGAACATATCCAAACAAGGTATGCTAATATAACATTGTGGTAAATTTTAATTTCCCTTTTAATTCTATCAGTTGGTTTTTACTTTACAAAAGGTTCAATTTCTTGGTGTATAAAAGTTTATAATTTGTTTTTCTTACTGAAAAAACTCAAATCATTTGTAAGTATATGACTCTTATTGTTAATATTGCTTTTTACTTAAAGTTTAGCTTGCTATATTCATGAAGCAACAAATACCTTCTTTTGGATAGAATTTATGTGATACATGGTTTGTTTGTTTTTTTAAATTTCAGCATGACCACTTGTGTTTATAGTGTTGGGGTTTTAGTATATTTCTGTTTTTCATGATAACAGATACATTTGGATTTATTCTACCATCTTCCTTTGGGCTTTATGCAAGATTTTCTAAATCCCCTGATGGATGGTCCTAGGCTTTGTCTTTTGTTTTCCATATCCTTACTCATGATATAAATGCAAAGTTTAGAGCTTATTTACCCAGGCTATCTGAAATTGCTGATATACAAAGAAGCCATCAAGCATGTCATCAGACAAGTAGTATATTTCATCTTACCCCAGATTTACTTGTCAAAGTCTAAGTTCCTAGCAAGCCAAATGCTATTAAACAATCCAGGTTAGAATGTATAACTGGCTTACGATGCTGAGAACTTGGAGATGCTTATAAAACAATTGGCTATATACTCTTGATCTGACTAGGAACACTTATTTGTGCTGAAATTTTCTTAGTAGCTTTGGAAAGTGGAAATGCTGCTAGATGGCCCTTCCCATACTCAGTTCTCTGGTATTCGTGGGCACGCTGCTGCTACTTGGCCCAGTTTTATAGCTATTCTGTTACATGCTGCCACCTCAGTGCTTTCCTCTTCTCTTCTGTGCCAATAATCACAGCTGCTGCTGATTGCTGCCTGCTTTCCCAGATGTTTTTTTATATTTAGGATGGCAATCGTAGTAAGACAAAGCTGTGGTGATTTCAGGGGATTGATAAATGAACAACAGAAAGCTAGACTTGGAGTGTTTTACAGATATTCTCACCGTTTTCCAGTGACCCTTGGGGGTGGTTTCTAGCTCCCCACCATCCATGGAGTCTTACTTCATTACTTGGCCCTTTTCATTCACTCAGTAAATACGGTTTTAAATTTTATGGATGAGCTATAATTTAAAAACTTTGTTGTAGCAGAAGAGTGATATTACCATTTCTGATGCTCTCTTTCTAAACACTGAGGTACAATTTATTAAAACAGACAAGTAAGTACACACCTGTATACATTACATATATATGCATAACTTTCTAATTACCACTCAGATCAAGATACAAGAATTTTTATTTATCCACCAGATTTCCTTTTGTCCTTTTCCAGGCAATATCTGTGCTTACCCGTCATCAGACATAACCACTATTCTGACTTTTATTACTACCAGTTAGTTTTGTCGGCTCTTAAATTTTATATAAATGGTACACACAGCATTTTATGGTGAAAATTCTTACCTGTATAAAACCATAACCTTTATACTTCAATGGAATGTGATAGAGAAGAACAAGAACAAATAAATCTAAAATCAGGCTTAATGTGCTGGATGGAATATAATGGTATATATTTTCTAGCACAAGTATAAACTTTGGCTCTATACATCAAAGAGGCCATGCACTTGTCAAAAGTTATCATTAAAATAACATGACATATGTGCTTAAGAAATTAAACAGAAACTGAATTTATGATTACCCATAAAACCTTATCTTGAATATCTACAATTTTGCAATTGAAACAGAAAATTTCATGAATATTATCACATAACTTGAGAGCAAATTTAAAAGCAAAGGTAAAAGTGAAATATAAATATGCAAATGTATTTATGAGTTTGAGCAAATCCGTGTTAAAGAAATCAGATTCACATCTAACCCTGAAATTTCCTAATAAACATAGAAGTTGATGTTGATTATTCTATTTTTTATTAACTGTCTAAATACTTATCTGCAGAAAGCTTATAAAAACATAGAGAGCAAATATATAAAGACTTTCCAAGAGACCTTTAATTTAGTACATTTGTTAATTTTTGTGTTCAGCTAATTTAATATATTAGAGGAAAATTACTTTATTTGAAAAGCATTGAATTATTAATATATACAAGAAGAAAAAAGTTAAATGTGTCACGATTTTTCTCTGTGTTCTAGCATCTAGAGTTTATCTTTTGTTAAGTGAGTTTTAAGAGTTAAGTCAAATGGGTTAGGAAATACAGACTATACAGATCCTATTTTTGTGCAATCTTAACTTCTCAGTTACATTGAGAAGATATACTTTTCTATTATCTATTATTTTTAACTCCTGATCCATAGAAAATGTTTTTCATCATTTTCTATGCTTTAAATAATGTTCTCAGGATTAAGAAATATTTCTGCTATTGCCTCAATCCTTCTTTAAAATTTAATATAGACAAATGTATGAATTAATTTATATTACTAGATTGCTATTATAAAATGTGTTTAGATTTTAAGGATTAATTTTGTTTTTTTAAATTCAATTTGAAAATATATTAAGGCATTTTTAATAATCGTATGCAGTTTAAATGAAATTCAAAAAGGAAAAAATGCTAATTTTATTCCAATATGTTACATAATGTCCTAAGGGCTTTTAAATCACAGAATTCTTACAACAACTCTCTGAAGTCAGTACAATTATGAATACAGATTAAATATTAATACACAAAGATAATATGTAAAATTTCCAAGGTCACGTATTTAGTAAACAGAGGAACTTGGCTTCAAACTTGAGACTATGCTCTTAGCAGCTGTATAGTCTCTTAACAATAAAAGCTAGCTTTGGAAAACCTATCCTATAGTACAGGCATCAGCACATTGTTTTTTTCTTGCAAAGAGCCTCCTAGTAAATATTTTAGGCTTTGTGGATTATATGGTCTCTGCCACAACTACTCAACTCTGTTGTTGAAACATGAAAGTAGTCACAGATTATACATAAATGAATTAGCATGGTTGTGTTCCAATAACACTTTATTTATGATCACTGAAGTCTAAATGTTATATAATTTTTAGATGCCACAGAATGTTATTTTTGTTTGATTTTTTTTTTTAACCCAACTGATATGGTTTGGCTGTGTCCCCACCCAAAATCTCATCTCGAATTATAATCCCTATAATCCTCATGTGTCATGGGAGGGACTTAGTGTAATTGAATGAGGGGGCTGGTTTCTCCCATGCTTATCTAGTGATAGAGAGTGAGATCTTATGAGATCTGATGATTTTATAAGCATCTGACATATCCCCTGCTGTCACTCACTCTCTCTCCTGTGGTCCTGTAAAGAGGTGCCTTTCCACATGATTGTAAGTTTCTTGAAGCCTTCCCCACCATGCTGAAGTGTGAGTCAATTAGATCTTTTTCTTTTATAAATAAGCCAGTCTGGGCTGTTCTTTATATTAATAACAGCATGAAAAGACTAATACACCAGCCACATGAAAATGTAAAAATCGTTCTCTGCTCATGGGTCATACAAAAACAGGCAGTTGGCCAATTTGGCCTGCAGTCTCTCCTTTGCTGGAGTATAATGTAGTGATAGCAAGAAACCTGAAACATGGAAGAGAAAACTTCTTTAGATGAGGATGAATTTAGAAGCAATTGGCATGTCTCTATTGAGATCAATAATTTTTACTTTATAGTTAAAATATTTGCTTTCTTAGCATTCTCATTTCTTCTAATCACTCTTGAGGCGAGTCAGATAATCTTAAAATACAAATAGCTCATTTTTCACATCGAAACATTTGTATGTTTTAATGAGGTTAAATCATACATTAATACAAAGGGATGAAACAACAGCACACACATAAGAAACTAAATATTAAAGGTGACTACAAACTTTTTTATGGCCAACAAACATTTCTAAGAGTAGGAAGAAAATAAATCAGTATCATCTTGCATTAAATGAAATCACAGCTACAGTTTAAAGATTTATTACTGAGGGTGTACAATTGAAAGGCAGATGTGCTCATGCAAAAATCAAATAAAATGATTGGATAATCCAAAAAGCAAAACACTACTTTGGCAAAGCTGAAAAATAAAACATTGATTAATAAATATCAGATACTGAGGAAATATTTTTGTACCTCCTGTCTCTTTCAAATGATTCGAGAAAATCTTTCAGGAATCTGACATCTAGTAAATTTGACATCATTGGTAAAAATAATATTTAGAAAGTATTATATATTTTACTTTTTATATGCCCTTCTTTTCCTGTGAAAGACTAATAAAATAGTAAACAGCTCCTGATTTCTTTAATTATAGAGTAGCTCAGTAAAAGTATGTGAATATTGCTCTCAACATGTTTAAAAATAAGTATATTTCTTGCTTTAAAAAAATTGGAGTTTATTATTTCTTGGCATTTTGGCTAAAATCAAATGTAAAAAATTGGAGTTCTATTTTGAGGAAATTTCATAACTTTGCATTGTGATATCTGAATCACAACTGCATTTAGAATACTGTGTAAAATCATTGCAGTGACAGTGACACAGACCTTCCTCCATTGTTTGGTTAATTGGGACTTCATGTGGAAGTCTAAAAACAAGAAATTCACTGCTAGTATCATGGAAATACTAATCAAACCTGACATACAGAATCAAGTGAGCTAGATTCCATTCATAAAGTAAAATTCAGAAGAGATATATTCAATTGTTAAAATGATTTAAAAAACGGATAATAAAGTAATAGCTCTGAAATCCATTTAAAAAAATCATCTTGGATAAAGAAAGGATGTTGTTAATACCTGTCTCTATTTTTTCCAATCTCTGTTACCCAGAAAAAGCATGGTGGTGGTGAATCATAATGGAAGACTGAATACGATTTGCATCCAATTTGACAACCAGGGTCCAAATTGACTAAGTGGACTAACTGCCAAAGAAAATATCTAAGTGCTTCAAACTTTACTGAGAACCAGCACCTTCTGTCTGGGTGATTGCTTGTCCCGAAAGGGGAAGATCAAAAGCTGGGTTCTCTCAATTTTCTTGCTGAAGTTGTGGTCATCTTACAGCAATACCCATCTGCTTGCCTTAACCATTTCTGAGCAAATAGGTGTACCAGTTAGAAATATCTTGTTCAATGATGAGTTGGAAGCAACATTTTCAACACTGAAGGTGTACACAGATACTATAGAAAAGGGAGGAGGAATCAACACAATAAACAAAATTCTGATGAATAACACGCTTCAGAAAGGAAATAATTCAGCCCAGGTAACAAAGAAAATTACATAATTCTCCATCCTCTTAAATAAATTAAAGAAAAAAATTTTCTAATCTAAAAAGAAACTTAAATAAAAGGTTTGAAAATTGCAGTACAAATTTTGAAAAAGGAGGGGAGCCATAGCATATAAAACATAAATAAACAAAGCACAAAAAAATAGAAAGGGAATTACATATTTATTATAAAATGAAAGTTACATTGGAACCAAAAAGAAATAAAATAATACAAATTAAAACAGAAACAGGAATAAGAACAAACCACGAAAAAATATGCAAAATAAAATAGTTAAACCTAACTGATAGGTATAATTAGTAATACGGTAGACATGGAAAAAACAAAGGAAATCAAACATCAATGTGATTGAATTTCTTAAAAAAAGAAAAAAAAGAGAATAACTCTAAGAAAGCTAATGAAAGAAAAAGCTATCCCTTGAAATAATAGAAAAATGGAATCTCTATTCCAAAAATGTAAAACATATTCTAGGAAATGCTGATATAAAATGATGAAAGTGAGACCCGTGCTGTTAAAATTATTGAGCTTGAAGGATCAAGAAAGAACTCTATGCTCTTCAGGCAGAAAAATCTAGTTACATATAAGATGAAACTACTAAATAACTGGATTCAGGATTCTCTTCAGCCAATTAAATGCCTGCCAACAGTTAAGCAATAGATACATACAGAGAGATTGTTCCAAAGAAGAAATATATCCTAGAAATTTTATAACAATCATATTTTTATTTATATTAATATCAACAGATAGTCTTTTTAATTTAGATATCAATGAAAGGAGCTATCGGTAAACTTTTCTTTATAAAGAAAAATTGGTTAAGATAGTCAATCAGCTAAGAGATGGATCATTGTATCCAAATCAGGAATAAGAAGCATGGTTTGAGAATGACTGGTAGTTTATATAGAAATAAAATCTAAATATAGAACTCCAAGAGCACAACTTTGGAGGTCATGGACTTAGAAATGACAATAATGTAAACCTTGATAATGGGAGAAAAAAACTTTGATAAATTAAGGTCAGGAAGTTCGGGAGGCTATAATGTACCTCATGTTCTCAACTTTCAAAGCCAAAGACAATAACACATCTCCCAAAATTATAAATCTAGCAGTTTATATATATTTTAATTAAAGTTTTGAGGTACACAGTAAAATAACTACTTGAAAGAGAAATAATTTACAACACAGAACAAAACCATATACCAAAACAAAAGAAAAGGGGAAAGTACAACATGAATACAAGGATGAGAGGATAAAAATCCAAAACATTCATCACAAACATACATTATGTAAAAATAACTTATGAACACAAAATTATGTCTAGATTGGATGATAAAACTAATTCAAAATATATGTTCTTGTAATAAAGAAAAAATAAGCTCCACATCTTAGCTCTCCATCTCCAGCTGTGTGATAATAAGTGAATAATTGGACCTCTCTCAGGCTCTATTCCTTTATCTGCAAGTGGGCCTAATAGAAGTTGTCCCATGAATTGCTCTAGAGTAAAAAATAAGGATATTTGTATAATATTTAGAAAAATGATGATTCTATAATAAGAATTTTTAAAATATTGCAAAATAAAACTTAAAAGTAGATTAACAAGGTGATTTGTAAATAAATAGAGTCTATAGACTTTGGAAAAGGATATCTGCAGCAACAGAAAAATTGTCAAAGATTTATGGTTAACAGATTGCAGAACTCTATGAAGTCCTTTGAATGTCTCCAAATAGGCAAAAATGAAACAAAATATAAACAACCAAAATATTTTAACAGTGGCTTCCTCTGGGGTCTAGAATTAGCAAATCTGAAGTAATTCACTTGAAATATAATTCTATTGGTGTTATTTGGATTTTTCACAATGAAAATGTGTGATTTTATAGGAAATTTAAAGGGAAAGAACATTTGAGAAATGGTAATAAGCATTTATTTGGATCGTATCTATTGTCTCTCCTTTCACAGGTCTGTATTTGAGCATAACAATGACAAAATGACTTTGAGAATCTCCACCTTTAGTTTTATTCTTAGGCCTTGCAACTAAGAAAACCAAAAAGTTAACTGCTCTACATGGGATCATCAGCACAGGGGCTCACCAGCTCTTCTCACTTTTTCCATGTTCCTCACGGAAGTCCATTCCCCATTCAACTTCTTGGCTCTCTTTTCTGACCATTAGGCTTATGCTCTACTTCTGTTTAACTTTCTTTTTTTAAATTATAGTGTCTTTATTTCTAGCATATGTAGTGAAGCAGCCGATAATAAATACTGTGGGCTCTACAACCAGAATTCCTGGGTTTGAATCCTGGCTTTGCCACACAGTAGATGGCTATTTTGGCACCTTTGGCTTTATGTATAAACTGTGAAGATAAGGACCATACCTACCTCATTAACCTCAAATGGTGCTGAAATTGAGTGGAATATGCAAAGTGCTGGGAATGGTGTCTCATACTTAGTATTTACTCAAAAACGCTATCTAGCCATTCTCTCTTTGTGTCAACATATCATCTTCCTCTTCATCATCCTTATCATTCAGTGAGTTATTAGAAGTAGCAAAAATTCCTTTTTCTTCCTTTATAAATAACCAGTAAAATCTTCCACTGTATTTAGTGGTTGGTGAAGCAAATCTTACTGTAACTCTGCAAGAAACAGACATCTCTCCTCACTATCTGTGTTGTCAATGTTCCCTACTTGCAACGTGTCTGTGAAACATAAATTTACAGACAGTGTTGTGAGACTAACATATCTTTCTAAAGCAATGCCTCTATTCAACCTATTCTAACTTAATCACATTATTTATTAATTTACATTTTTAAATCCCAACTTTCACTGTGGTCATAGTTTTCTTCCCAAATAATTAATAATTTATTTCTCCTGTATGTCACCCATAAGTTCTTCCATGTTTTTAAAATTTCAGGAAAACCAAGTGAAATAGACACTAAGCTAAAATTAATCTGGCTTAATCATATTAGACAAAAAGATTCTTTATTAGAATATTGCATATTGGCTTTCTCTAAAAGTAAACTCCCCAAAAGAAAAAAAAAATAAGCTTTAATACTAATTCATTTATTGATTAACTGATCTAAAAATATTTATGGAGAGTACTAATTATCAGAGATAGCTGATATCTGGTTAATTATGTAACCTTTTGTTTCCTTATTTGTTAAAAAATAGAGTAGTGATAATACTATCCTTAAAATTTAATAAGTACATTGAATTACAAAATGCAATTCTAATTAAACTAAATGATGCAATGAGAAATCAATCAACTCAATGCCTGAGATATATCAAATGTTCAATAATCTTCTCTGAGAGAATTGGCCCACACAACACATTCACCTAAAACAGTCACACTGTCTACAAAGCACAAAGCCAGGTGAACAACATAGTAATTGCAAAACAAGAGTATTCAAGCCAAAAATCAACTATGGGAATACAAAATGATGTTGCTTATTTCCTTTCAGGACCAAGAATTCTAGCTTGAATCTATCTACCTCCCGTAGAGTAGCTTATTGGCCTTTGCCCTATCCGGTTGCCTATCCAAATCCTGTTTCCTGCCAAACTTATTTCACGATTGAAATTCTTCCAGGTGCTATTGCTGCCAATTCTGCATCTTACCTGCTTTCCATCATAGGACTGTGAAGACAGTTTATAAGAGAGACACCTCTTCATTGCCTGTTGTGACAATGAGCCTGCCCCTGTGGTCACCTTGGTCTTTCACTTCCCCTGTGTGGGATCTGGCTCCACTTTCAGATTGCCCTGTCTTGTATTTGGATGTAGAGCTCGTGAGATTAATGCCATTTTTTGTTATGTAAATGCCCATAGAGTGATTGCCACTTTGCACAACTTTAGCAAACAAAAATTAATTTTCAAGTACCATGCTAAGTATTAGGGACATAAAGAAAATTAAAGATGGCTCATTGTCATCAAAATCTTCAGCAAACTAAATATTCTTCATAATTTTTCTGACTGTCTTTTACTGTTGTTCATATCCCTAGGAGAACAGAGATCCAGAATCCGAAACTCTAAATCTCATTCGGCCAACTTGCTGTACTAAGTTTCTTAGCATAGATGTTCAGGGGTTGTTCCAGGCAAATAACTTCAACAAGGTAATCATAAAAGTGACAACTGGCTGGGCATGATGGCTCATGTCTGTAATCCCAGCACTTTGAGAGGCCAAGGCGGGCAGATCATAAGGTCAAGAGATCGAGATCAGAGACCATCCTGGCCAACACAGTGAAACCCCGTCTCTACCAAAAATACAAAAATTAGCTCAGTGTGGTGGCACACACCTGTACTTCCAACTATTTGCGAAGCTAATGCAGGAGAATTGCTTGAATCCGGGAGATGGAGGTTGCAGTGAGCCAAGATCGCCTCATTGCACTCCAGCCTGGGCAACAACAGCAAAACTCCATCTCAAAAAAAAAAAAAAAAATGTAACAACCAACATTTATTGAGAGTGTATTATTACCAGAGGTGTTTTACATATGACAATTCATTTATTCCAGATAGCACTCGTAGAAATGTTCTACCATAATTATCTCTATCTTAGTAGTGAAAAAATCTAAGAAAAGAAAAATTAACCCAGTTCACGTAGCTTGTAAATTGGAGCCATGTTTTGAACCTCTCTAGTTCTGAAAAACATGTATGCATGTGTATACATATCTACACATACATAGATACACATATACAATCATGAGTGATTAATAGATATAGATAGATATGGAGATATTACTAGACTACTGCAATGATAGAATATTAATCTACTAGAATACTGCATTACTATTTTGACATTCAAGTGCTATAAATTGAATCATACACTACACCCATTCCAATAAATATATATGAGGTTTGATTTCAATGAATCTTTAAATAATATAGAATAAACATTTCCTTGACACATAACTGAAAGACGAATAACATGCACAGGCCAATATATAGCACATATATAGTCACATCCTCTAAATTCTCTCTGAGTTTACACTTTTGGTATCCAAATTAGATTATTATTCCATAGCCTACTTATATTCTTACTTATAATTAGACTTCTCCAATCAAACATCAGACTTCATCCAAGAATGTAGGTTTCCTAAAATGCTTGACGGTGTTGCAAATTTAAATATGATTTTATTGATCCTGTGAGCCATAAATTTTGTTGATATAACCAATATTATATTTTCAGGTACATATACTTCACCCAGCAAACTGGGAAGAAAAGAATTTTATAAACACCACAGCATTAACACTGGAAGGGAATGGTTTCAGAAGTTAATGTTGGTATTTTTAGTGCAGGAATTGTTTCAGAATATATGACACATGCAATTATAAATAGATTATAATGTGTGGATCAGCTTTTTATATTTTCTTTATGTTCTCTTATTACTAGAAATTTATTACATTTGAGTTGCTACAGGTTTCCATTTTGGAGCATCAATAGTTTAAACTTGACTAATGTCAAAGTTTATATGTCACTTCTTATACAGATTTTTAGAGTTAGCCAAAGTAGTCCATATCTATGGGCTTATGCATTCTCTGTATTAGCCCTACTAATGTTGTGCATTGATTTGAATCCCAGCTACATTGAAAGTCCTGAATTTCTGAACTTTAGAAGAAATCAGAGATACCTAACCCTCATTTTCTATAAGCTCTGGAAAATGAGTAGTGGCAAATATATATCTATTTCCTCTCAGGGAGCCATTTCTTCAGCTCATCTTTCTCTGTCTCTATTAATGAGCTTTCTATGCCTGGATGATTTTGAACAAGTCAAAAATCTTATTGGATATAAAGAAGCTTGTGTAGCTTGAACTTTTATCCCTATGACGTGGGAGCGTGGCACTTCAAATGTGAAATTTCCTAGGAATAATTGGAAATTTATAAAGCTATGGAAAATAAGATTGTTTGAATATAAAAATAACTTGAGCAATTAAGGTTTAGCATTATATATATATTGACTACTAAATAACAATGAATGTTAGAGCAATAATTGCCAAAGCTTAGTGTGTCTATGACAATCACTCAGGATAAACAGAGATTCTTAAGGCCCCAGATGATTCTGGTTGGCAAAATTATTAGGACCCACATTTTAAAAATTACTTTATTAGAAGACTGCTATTCACAGTAGAAATCTTTAAAATCCAAAAATACAGAACATATTAACAAAGCAAGACAGAGAATTGGAAATCAATGTGAGCTCTCTTTCTTAAAACGGGGAGTGAATGGGAGTCTTTAAATACCAGCCTTTAGTGGTACAATGCTGTGATATGTAGCTAATTGTAGAAATGCACCCTTTAGCTCATCCTTGTCAGAAAAAAAATTGCACATAAGATTTCGTTCTTGGCCTTTTAAAAATTTTACAACTGACTCAATTTCTAAATATGTGGCTAATTTTACAATTTGTTACTTAGGAATAAAACTTGCTCCTTTCTTTAAACTTACTCTGACATTGGGCAAGGTGGTGGTTTAGTCGAGATGCTAGTCATCACTTGTTGAAGTGGAATTATCATACTGTAGGTTGGCAAATACAGATTTTGCGGCTTGCAATTAAATATCTCGTCACCTCTTCTCCTTCAAGGGACCACAACTCCCCGACAATACAGGATCACAACTTGACTGAGAAGGAGTGCGAAGAATTGACGGAAACAGGAATCAGAAGGTGGATAATAACAAACTTTTCAGAGCTAAAGGAACACGTTCTAACTCAATGCAAAGAAACCAAAAACCCTGAAAAAAGGTTAGATGAAATGCTAATAGAATAACCAGCTTAGAGAAGAACATAAACGACTTGATGGAGTTGAAAAACACAGCATGAGAACTACGTGAAGCAAACACAAGTTTTAATAGCCGAATCGATCAAGCAGAAGAAAGGATATCAGAGATTGAAGATCAACTCAATGAAGTAAAAAGAAAAGGCAATACAAGAGAAAAAAGAGTGAAAATAAACAAACAAAGCCTCCAAGAAATATGGGATAATGTGAAAAAACCTAATCTACACTTGATCGGTGTACCTGAGTATGACGGGGAGAATGAATCCAAGCTGGAAAACACACTCCAGGATATTATCCAGGAGAACTTCCCAAGCCTAGCAAGGCAGTCCAAATTTCAAATTCAAGAAATACAGAGAAATCCACAAAGATATTCCTCAAGAAGAGCAACCCCAAGGCACATAATTGTCAGATTCACCAGGGTCGAAATGAAGGAAAAAATGCTAAGGGCAGCCAGAGAGAAATGTCAGGTCACCCACAGAGGGAAGCCAATGAGACTCACAGCAGATCTCTCAGCAGAAACTCTACAAGCCAGAAGAGAGTGGGGACCAATATTCAACATCCTTAAAGAAAAGGACTTTCGACCCAGAATCTCATATCCAGCCAAACTAAGCTTCATAAGTGAAAGAGAAATAAAATCCTTTATGGACAAACAATTATTGAGAGATTTTGTCACCACCAGACCTGCCCTACAAGAGCTCCTGAAAGAATCACTAAGCATGGAAAGGAACAAGTACCAGTCCCTGCAAAAGCAAACCAGTTGGCAAAGACCAAAAATGCAATGAAGAAAATGAGTCAACTAATAAGAAAGAAAACCAGCCAGTAACAAAATGGCAGGATCAAATTCACACATAACAATACTAACATTGAATGTAAAGGGCCTAAACACCCTAATCAAAAGATACAGACTGGCAAAAAAATTTTTGCAATCTACCCATCTGACAAAGTGCTAATATCCTGAATCTACAAAGAACTAAAACAGATATACAAGAAAAAACAAACAAACCCATTCGAAAGTCGGTGAAGGATATGAACAGACACTTGTCAAAAGAGGATATATATGAGGCCAACAAACATATGAAAAAATGCTCATCATCACTGGTCATTAGAGAAATGCAAATCAAAACCACACTGAGATATCATCTTAGGCCAGTTAGAATGGCGATCATTAAAAAATCTGGAAATAACAGATGCTGGAGAGGATGTGGAGAAGAAGGAACACTCTTACACAGTTGGTGGGAGTGTAAATTAGTTCAACCATTGTGGAAGACAGTGTGGTGATTTCTCAAGGATCTAGAACTAGAAATTCCATTTGACCCAGCAATCCCACTATTGGGTATATATCCAAACAACTATAAATTGTTCTACTATAAAGACACATGCACACGTATGTTCATCGCAGCCCTGTGTACAATAGCAAAGACCTGGAACCAACCCAAATGCCCATCAATGATAGACTGGACAAAGCAAATGTGGTACATATACACCATGGAATACTATGCAGCCATAAAAATCAATGAGTTCGTGTCCTTTGTAGGGACTTGGATGCATCTGGAAACCATCATTCTCAGCAAACTGACCCAAGAACAGAAAGCCAAGCACCGTATGTTCTCACTCATAGGTGGGTGTTGAACAATGAGAACACATGGACTCAGGGAGAGGAGCACCACACACAGGAGACAGGTGGCGGGGGGTAGGGGAGAGACAATGGGGGTGGTGGAGGGAGGGAAGGGTGGGGAGGGATAACATGGGGAGAAATGCCAGATATAGTATGAACCTAAAGTAAAATAAATAAATTGTTAAAAAATAAATAAATAAAAAATAAATATCTCGTTTCTTTAATCTCAGTGAGGAAAACTGAACAGTTAGTAGATATTATAGAAGCATCAAGAAATCCACTTAGCAATCAACTTTAGCTGCAAGATTTGACGACCTTGGGCAACACCAAGTTTTAGACAGTTTTGTCGATAATTTGCATTGAATCAGTAGAGCCTTTTCAGCACAACTTTCAATATTATAGCACATTGCTATCACAATAGAGAATATTAATCATTAGTATCTCAAGGAAAATGAAAGCCGTGATGATTCTTCTGTTGTTACTTTACCTTAAAGTTTATGGGATATTTTAATCTGATAGGTAGGGCATGTCATAGTGATTAAAACATTTAGATAATTGCATATTTTAAAATATCTAATGCTTTAAATACATACTTTGATATATAATTTCATGACTGTTTAGCATGGCTTAATTCCCCTTTAATAAGGTAATGAGCCCTTTCTGAACATTCTTCATGTTTTATTTCTAATAAAAAAAGCTCCTGAAGCATCTGCTGTAGATATTATATCCAAGATACTGTCCTTTACATAGAGTAATGAAAAACCATCTCAGTTTTATGATAATTAGAATTGTATTCTCCAAGAAAGAAATGTAAGATTTTCTTAGAATTAAAAGATATGATCTATTTACAACTAATTTTTTGATATAAGATTATCTCTCTCTACATGGGAGGGAGGAAGAAATATTTCAAAAGAATATTAAGTTTCTTTTTAGTTATTAATATATCTCCTCTATATTATCTGGGTTAGAATAACAGGAAAGTTACAAGGAAGGAAACACTATTGAAAAAACTCCCTTCTGAATGTAAAAAACTCATGTTTATTATATTTTAAAACATTAATTCACTTGTCTTATGTACTGATTCTTAACAAGTCCTAAATTCAGGAGACACAAATATATGTGATTTAGTAATTCATTTACATAGAAATAGTAACTTAATACATATTTAAAGTCTTCTATTTTGTTGACTGTATTCAGTAATCTTAAATATATGTTGAACTAATTAGTCACATACAAATAAACCCTGGTGTTTGTGGTTGAAGATGCAGGACTCAGGGATGCTACAGTGTGAGTGGGAAGAGAAGAGCTGGATAGGATAAGTTATGCTCACTAAAGAGAAGGGCATCAATTCTATAAAAGCAACTAGCTGTCAAAATTAGATGATGAACACAAATGAGCAATATGAATTCTAGTGACCAAGTGGTATGGTACCATCATTTGGTATGGTACCAAGTGGTATGGTACCAATCTTAGTTACCATCATTTTGGGTTTCTGGTCTCAGTACATCATTCATTGGTTATGGTGCCATCATGGTCACACATTTATTTCAGCTCATGTCATTCCAGTTGAAGAGATATCATCTGATCATTTGATATTCTAGAGATGGCTTCATGCAAACATTTAAAGCTTTTGAGAGAATATGGTACACCAGGAATACTACTGTTATGACTATCAGGAGGATAATACCGATAATTTTGAGTATATTCCTTAGCCAGGATACCCATAAACCAAACCGACCAAAATCAAATAGATCAAAGAATGAGCTAGATTAAAGAGTCTCCTCACTTTAAGCAAGCAGTCTGTTTGTTAATTCCTTACAACTGAATCTCTATAATATATGATAAATTTATCCATGGGCAACAAGAAGTGCCAGCAGCTGCACAGATACTTTACTGTTTAGCCAGTAAGTAATCTAGGGCAATTCTATTATTTAGCGTAACTTTCACAAGAGAATTTAAAGTCTGTTGTGCAACCATAGCCTTTATAGTAGAATCTGTTATACAGCATATCATGGGGAATACATTTCTAATCATTGCCTCATTTACTCCAGACAATGGGAAAAAAAGGACCTAATACATGATGTTCTTTTAGAAGAGTGGAGACCTTCTGGTAATGTTCTTTTAAACCCAAGATGTAGGTTAAGAGGAGTGGACCGATGTTCTGTTCCTGACTGATTAGGAGGCAATGGTGTGTACCGTTAAAATTCTCACATGCTTTGGGCCTTCATCTTTCATCTATCAAGATGTAAGCTTATCCATGTATAAAGCTGGCTGCAAAATCCTTCACAAATAGGCCAGGTGTGGCGGCTCATGTCTGTAATCCCAGCACTTTGGGAGGCCAAGGTGGGAGGATCAAATGAAGAGAAGAGCTGGATAGGATAAGTTATGCTCACTAAAGAGAAGGGCATCAAATCTGTAAAAGCAACTAGCTGTCAAAATTAGATGATGAACACAAATGGGCTGAGGAGTTCGAGACCAGCCTGGCCAACATAGTGAAACCCTGTCTCTACTAAAAATACGAAAATTAGTCAGGCATGGGAGTGCACACCTGTAGTCCCAGCTACTTGAGAGGGTGAGACAGGAGAATCACTAGAACCTGGGAGACAGAGGTTGTGGTGAGCCAAGATTGCGCCACTGCACTCCAGACTGGGGAAAAGAGCAAGACTCCATCTCAAAAAAAAAAAAATCTTTCTTAAATTAAAATATACCTCATGAGTGCACACAACAGACCTCCTTTTCACCTCTGTTGTTCAAAGAGACCTAAGCAAGGCAAAAAATGGAAAGATAAGAGTATCAAGACAGTAGAATATCCTTTATCCCTACCTAAGTGTACAGGAAAACAAAGGAATAGAATACAAAAATAACTGCAAATTTCCAAAAGCCTAATTTTATATCCCCTGCAATATTGCCATTTACTACCAGTTTCTTTCTGACCCAGTCAGATGTAAGAGGTCTCTGACTGGAACCAAGCCAGTTAATTATCAGATCCAATCTTATCCTGGACCCAGTCCTGCTACTGTTGTGACTTCCAAACCCAGTTTGGGTCAAAATTTTTTCAAAGAATCGCAGAGAGCTCAAAACACATATCTGAGGAGCTTCAGAATCCAAGAGAGAACTTAGCATGATTCCCATTTGGTCTGAGACTGTAATGGACACAGTGACCCTGACAGGTACCTCAGTTGGGCACTCAGCTCTCATGGGGGTTTTTAGAAGCCCTGTGTTGGATCCCTCTTCTGACACCATCTGTTAGAAGAAAAACTTTAACCGAATTAAATTAAAAGAGTTTAACTGAGGAAAGAACGATTCATGAATCAGGCCGCCTCCTGAATCAGAGTAGGGCCAGAGACTCCAGCACAGCTACCTTGTAGAAGAAGATTTAGGAATAGGAAAAGGAAAGTGACAAAGGAAAATGGAAGTGAGGTACAGAAAAAGCCAGAATGGTTATAATAGCTATAGCTCGGCATTTGCCTTATTTGAACAGGTTTGAAGAGTTGGCCACATTTGATTGGCCAGGAATTGGTGATCAGCACAAGACTAGGCTACAAGCTGTTTACTCTTTACAATTTCCAGAGAAACATTTAGGCTGAACTTAAGGTACGTAAGGCAGCAGCTTAAGGCTAATCTTGATTTAACAAATGTATTAAATATTATGGCTTATTCTTTTTGATTCTTGCCTAAGAGGTTCTTCCCTGCCTTATATTCAGGAAGATTTTCTACTGTATTTTCTAGTGTGACCATTTTTCAATAATTATTTAAGTTGAATTTTACTGCAATGTTTTGTGTGTATGCACGTGTGTGTGTTTATGTGTAGTGTATGGGTCAAATTTTATTTTATTTTAAAATATTATTAAATTTTTCCAGCACAAATTCTCAAGTGACTCAATAATTTTTCACAGATTTGTAATATCCTTCCTATCATAAATCTACAGCTCTGTCCCTGCTGGGTCCATCTTCGATTCCTTATCCTTTTCTGTTGTTTCTTTGTCTGTCCTCCACTGTCCAAATCCTTAGCTTCTCATGTTCATTTCCTTTCTCTTTGCATTCCCTATATAGAATGTTGCATTTAAAAAATTAATTTATGTATATTATTTTTACTTTTAAATAACTATGTAAATGTTATTTAACTGCTGATCCGAATGGGGTACTACATTAACATTAACATCGTGTTTCTTGCACTTTCCCTTAACCCCTTCTCTGGCTGAATCCCCCATTGGTTTTCTCTTTCTTCATTTGCTTTGCAGTTGTTAAACCTCTGGCTAATTTTGGGTATTCTCTAATCTCTCTGAAAATCACCTCTCAATCAAATATATCTCATATTCTTTATTCTTTGCCCTGGAAAGTGAAGCGGTGTCTTTGTTATTTTCCCTTGACAAGTCAAATAAAAAAGTAGATAAATAAATCTGGAAAGCACAGGCGAGGAGAGCAGAAGAGAATGGGGGCGTGAAGTGACAGTATGTGCTAGGAGGATTTTCGGCTCACTTAAGACTAGCCAGATAAAATCCACATAAGTCACTGGGTTATTTATTTTTTTCTTTAACTGAAATTAAGCTTTCCCTGAGCTTTTTGTGCACTCCTTCAAGTTATCAAGGACCAGGCTCTGCCTTTCTTCTCTGCCATCCCTAGTGCATTAGTTGCTTCTCCAGAAAGGTTGGCCATAGCTTTAAGCATAATTCTTTTTTTTTTTTTTTGCATAATTCTTATACAGAATAATTGTAAGGATGGAAGGCAGATCAATAAAAAATATTGGGGTTTCTTGTGTATGTGTGTGCACTCATGTTTTATCAGAGAATCAAGTATTCTTAGATTCCACCCTTCCCCTCAAAGTAGACTTCCCATGACATTTCATTGCCTAAATAGAGTTATACATGTGGTCTTCAACTAACTGTTGAGAAAGGAGAATGTCATTCCCATGCTTGGCCTGCAAATTTGGACTGTCACTCTAAGGCTGAAAGAACCCTCACATTATCTGCCCAAATTGTTGTCTGAATAATAATAATAATAACTGTGACTGAGCATCTACTCTAGTAGGCTCTATTAGAAGCACTGCACATGTCCTTACTCATTTAATTATCAACTCTCTGATATCATGACTAGCATTGCCCCAAGTTTCCAGGTAAAGATAATACCAGAATTTTGTAAACCAAGCAAGAAAGGGAAAAACAGCTGCCGTGCAGATGGCCAACAGTGTCTTCATCATTGATGGACAATGAAATAGATGAGGAAGTACATTGTATTTATCAAATAAATTTACTTAATGATTTTCAAGAAAGAAATTACAAACAATGAAACAACTGTTTTGGAAGAATGGGGGAGGGGAAGAAGAGGCAGAGAGAAGATAAAGAAGTTTATAGTTGAGCTATAAACCCCTTTTTTTAGATTAAAAAGTCTATAGAAAATGGTATAAATTGATTAAGAATTATTTGTAAGAGAATATATTTTTAGATAAAATTAGGTTTCAGGAAAAGGATTTAAGAGAGTTCAGAGTGTTTTTTTTGTACAAAAAGCAGTACAAAATATAAAAATAAATAGGGAAAAGATAGTTGTTTTTGATGTCAAATAAGTATGTCCCATTTTTAAAAAAACTACTGTGCATGCATTATTTGATAAAAACTTAGAACATATTGTTCACTTCTCCACTAGGCCTTCCATTAAGATGGAAGAATAACTGTCATTCTAATAGGTCTTTTATTTCATACTCAGGTATATTAAAAAAGAAATCTATCCATTTCGAAATCCATTCCTTCCCATTTTAGTTTTTTGAAGCATTTAGCAGTATTTCAAATTGACATGCCACATTTACATTATAATTCACTGAGAACTTCACTACGAGTTGACTTTGAAATAGACCCTATTATGTTCCCCAAATACTGATTCTCAAGCTAACTGCGATGTTGGGAGTGAAACAGTTGCCTCTATTGTTCCTCTCACTTTGTCATTTTCTGGTTCCCTCACTCTAGGTCTTTCTCTTTGCACACACACACATACACACACACACAACAAACAAAAAAAGGCATTTTCCTAAGTGATAGAATTGTTTAACTTAAGAGACCTTTCAATTTTCTAAAGTAGTTTTTAAACATGACTTGGAAATTGAACAGGTCATTTGAACTCCTGTGTAGTACTCATGCCTCTGCATTTAACATGCCTCTGCAAAGTCACAGCAGCCCGTCGGTTCCATCACATCAGAGTACTTTTAAAGAAACATACTTGTGAAACAAAACGTTCAGTGTGACTTGAAGGTGCTTCTAAATCAGCATCAAGTACTGATCCTTGATGACCAAGAAGCTTCAGGTGTTTTACGTTTAAAAATGTCTTCAAACAATTGGAACCAGACAACCCTCAAGGCTTTATGAAAGGACAGAACTGGTCCAACCACAGACAGCCACAGTCACAATTGCCTTAGAAGTAGAACTCCAATTTCGAGAACACATCAGGGTCTTCCAAAAGAGGCACAGGAATGCCTCATGGTAGAACCAGCATTATATACCTGCTACATGAAGATCTGTGATGCTTAGACTGTATTAGCCAAGACAGTGACAATCAATAGAAGGGTCTGTCAATGGACAGCTGAGTTAAGAGCATTGTCATTACTGCCCCATCTCCCTCCTATTTTACTACATCAGTGTAGAAGGGGAAGAATTATTGTAAGACCAGCCCAGGCACCAAAGCCCTCTGCTCTAAATGCCAGAGTGGAAAGAAGAGTAAATAACAGAACACACTGGCTTGTCCAAGTCTGGATGGTACTTTCCAGAGGTGGGAGAGTAGGGAAGGGGAAGGATGTACTTCAGTTTAAACTGCCCTCACACTTAGTAAGTAAAATAATGATAATTTAATGGAGTACTTCATAAACTGTGGGCTACATTCCAATATAGGGCACTAGCATTTAATGACATACTGCTGATAATTTCTCTAGACAAAAATTGATAAAGATAAGTTCAGTGGTTCAAATTTTTCCTGAAATTGAGATGTCAAAAGAAATACTATATTTTAAACTGCCATTACCAAAAGTTGGACATACTCCTAAAATATTGTTTGATATTTACATAGGCAATAAAATTTCCCTTAAGCCCCTGACCCTAAAGGAATTTACCAAAGGATTATTTTTGTAAATAACACACAAACATACATAAACAAAACCCAACAAGGAGTTAGGTTGCATTGTCAAAGATGGAACAGAGGAAGAGACTGAAAAATGGAGCCATGAAGAGGGAAAAATGAGAGAATAGAGGATAAATTGATAGATGTTTGGATTTAAGTGAAAAAAAAAATGAGTTTTCAGATAGCCTGCATATTTACATATTTATTTTGATTTATCAGGACAAAATTCTAATCAACAAATTTGACATCCATATTTCTGATATCCATAGTTCTGACTGTCTCTAAAATTACAAGTTTCTTTATCCCTTAACTTCGATTGTGAATATGAAGAGTCTTTAGCCTTCCACTAATGTCAGATTAAACTGTACTTATCATCCCCCAAATGGCAAAGCAATTGCTTGTATTCCCAGAGTATTTTCTGTTTGAGCATATGAGCACATTTTATATATAGTAACTGTAATTACATAATTGTAGCATAAGATTCTATGGGTCCAAATCTCAGAAGTAGTGTTGAAAATATGCAGTCTAGCTATGCATATGGTAAAAATGTAAAGAAGCTAAAACTTTTTTTGAAAAAAAAGGAAAAAGAATATAATAATCCATTATTTGCTAGACATATGCATTATATGAAGCAGCTGTTTTTTCACAGAACATTTCATTTCTACCAATGCTATCTTCTTCATTCAGTTCATCTGTGTATTTCAGCAGTGCCTGAAAACTTGCTTTATTTCATCAGTGTTTCACAGATTCTTTGTTAAATTTAGCTAAATTCATGATGTGTTTCTGAAAATAAAACTTTACAAGAATTGAGTTTTATGGTTGTTGAGTTTTTTTTCACTGGGAAAAATCATCAATTGTTTAGCTTAACAGAAACTGTAATGGTAAAATTGTTATGTTCTGTCATTTAAATAATTGAAAAGAAGATAGAAAGTTAACAGCTCAAAGTTCAACCAAGCTTTGGTGTGTTTCCCTTTAAAGCTACATTTTTTTACCCTTATTAATAATGTGCTCTGCATGTAAAAGCTATATATCCCATTTCCATGCCTCACTTGATTCAAGCACTCCACGTCTTAATTAGGCATCTGTGAGACAATCAACCTTTGTTTTCCTGCATGTAATATTTGTCTCTTTAAAAATGTAACTTGAATAATAACAACTTATTTCTCATTAGAGATTAATTTGATAACTAAAATGTCAAGAAGGAAGATTCAACATTTATATTTTATTAATTGTTAGGGTTTGAACATGATACTCTTACTACATGAGGCCACATATTTTACACAAAACCACACATTTTTTAATACAATAATGGAACTAAAACTCCCAGTAAGTTTGAAAACAGGAGGCACTGCATTAACAGCATCACATGACATCATGGAGGTGGTTTCCAGAACTTTATTTCATATGTTATCATTTTTAGATAGACCAATTGACATTTATGATTGTTGTTTGCTTTGTCTATAAATATGGGTATACATGGCCAGAATTTCTGTATTCCTTGAAGTAAAAGGACATTTTCTCCATTAGAAAATTCCCCATATACAAAAACGTCTATTGACACTCGGTCACTGGCTTTGCAAAAAATAAAAAGTTGTTCAAGGGAAACTATTACATGAGAAGTATAGGTTTTTGAACCATGACAAGGCCTTGGGTGTCACGGTAGTCAATGAAGGACAACAAGACAAACTGAAAGTGACAATCAGGACTTTACTGACTTACTGTAGCAAGAGTGAGGCACCAGCTACACAGTGTTCCATTTTTTTTTTTTTTTCATATTCAGATAGATGTCTAATGACAGGCAGGGCAGGCAGGCAAAGGGAACTGTCGAACTGCCTAGGAGCCACACACAACAGGCTCCTGACTTTTTATAAACCCAAGAGTTTCCAGAGCAAGAAAGGGAGAGAACTAAGTGTAAAAAGTACCGAGTCAGAGTGGAGAAAAGTGGATTTGTTGGAATCCTCCACTAAGAAGATCCTGGCAGAGGCTCCTAAAGAGTATCTCAGCTGAGTCCGCCTAATAAAGAGGCTTCCAAATGGAGGCGCCTGGGTTAGGGATACTCATGGGAATGCTCAGTCCAAGGTACCCTGAATTCTTGACTGCAACTCTCTACAGAAAACAGTAATGACTGGCTATGCACCAAGTCTGGTGTGGGCAAGGCAGTTTTCCCTGGAAACCTACTGGAAAGTCCTGTGATTGCCTCTGGAGCACACAGAGGATCCTGGCCTGGAGCCAGAGTCTTCCAACTAATAGTGTCGGGTTGAACGAATGCATTCCAGAGTTCTGAAGACTCTCATAAATAGCATAGCATAAATTAATTTTCACATTTTCTGTCATTCAAACTACTTATTCATTCAAAGTTTCTATTTTACAAAAAAGTCTCATTTTAGATATTGTTGAATTTGGTATGAGCAGATTAAAGCAAATATAACTGTTATTTCAGTGTCCATAGAATGCCTGACCTTAGATACTACAGCATATGATATTTACAATGGAGATGAAATACTATCTCTACCCATGAATGACTGTTTCCTCGGGTTAGAATTTATTGCAGCAATTGTTAGAGTTTATCTGAAAGAAAAATAGTGTTTTTTAAAGAGGAATAATGGTCAAGCAAAAAGCATGAGCTACAATGATGCAGTTATATAGCAGCTATAATGAGTAAAGCAGAATTATTGTTGCACTAAAAGTCTTTGAAACTAATAGTTACATAGTTATTTATTAAAGTGAACTGTATAAGAAATGTAATAAAGATAACAATTTTACTGAAATAATTTTCTCTTCATTATAGAAATGTTTCTGACAATATTGAAAAGCAGTGCAAAAGAAAAATCAGTATTGTTCATTTTTAAAGAATCATTTGAAAAGTAATGGATAAACAGAGAAGTTGAACTACCTGCAAATGCAAAAAATTATTTCCTAACCAAGAAATCAAAGCATTTAATTAAATACTTTTCCTATTTTATTTTTAAGTTAGGCCTTTTTCTAAGCAAAAAGTTATATAGAATAGTAAGAACAAAATATGAACAGGAAAATGAACTTAATATTTGTATGTGTTATAAATATACACCCCACACATACACACAAACCCCAATCCTTGAAGATTGTTATTTATCTGTTTTTAATGGAGCAATGTTTATGCTTTACATTTTCATCTGTTTTAAATTACAATTTTCCTATGACTTATTCAAAGAAATGAATAGAACCTTAGCAAAGTATTGAAAGTAAGTGTCACAAAAATACACATGTGTGAAACATATGATATGAGAGGATGTGGTCTATACACTATGTATTGTTGGTAAAGCCACATGACTCAGTGAGATGATCTGGAAACTAAATATGTATAATTTCTAATTCCAAGCCATCACTGGGTTGCCACCATCATGATACTTGAAGTCACTAAATTAATGGGACTATCTTTAGTAGCATAATAATAGTGAATATAAATGACTTGAAAATTATGTAGGAATGTTTAGATAAACTTTCAAAGTAATTACAGATTTGGCAGAAAACCGAGCCATGAAAACAATATATTTTTCTTAATTAGAGCTGAAAAAAGCAAACTTATTACACACAGAACAATGTAAACAGCATTGAAGTATGCCTGGACTGTCACAGATTATATTTCTTTTTATTTCTCTTCTCAAAGTAATTGGGGGGTATAATGTAAAATTTTCCACATTCATATCTTTAAATTAGTTCCTTCACACGGATGAAATAGTTTTGTTACTTATAGTCCATGAATTCAGCAAAGGTACATATCACAAACAAGTGTAACAACAATTTAGTGAGATACAGAATTAATACTATTCTTTCAAATGTATTTGCCTGCATGATAATTTGAATTACACTGAATACATTCATAACATCAAAGTTGCTGCTATTCAATAGAACTAGATATCATCTTAGCAAACACAATATGGATTCTCAAAACAAAGATTTCATTTAGCGCAAAGTAAATCATATTCTTGTACTGATTTCTGCATGTTTGCACTTAAACATTAACCATATTAAAATGAAAGTGACGGTGCTGAAACAATTTTTGGCTAGCACATTTTTGCTTTCCTCAATAAGCGAGTAACATAGCAAATTACATGGGTCTTTTCATTGCTAAGTCCAAGACAATTTCTCTTTGGTGCAAAATTATCTTTGATATTTCAATTGAGAACTCAATATAAGTAAGCATAGAGTTCCAAAAATAATTGATAAGGCCAAAGTTAATTAGATTACTTTCAGCTCCTTTTTTGCAGTTTAATCAAATTTGTGAAACTATAGCTTTGCAGAGTCATAGTATGTCACAAACTACTTTAAAATAAGAATATAGGTCAGAGTCAGGACTATTATCCAGAAACTAAAACTGTATTTTAGCTATTTTGTTGAGAATATGTTTCTGTTTTATCTATTGCAGTCTTTTAGTATAATGAAAAGCTATGTGCTAGAGTACAGAAACTCATTCTTGCAAGAATAAAACAAAAAGGATTCAATAGTCAAATGATAATATTATTATGCCATTATGTCTTTGACTTTCCTGGACATTTTTACCTTGACCTAAAATTACATATAAACTACAAGTTGTTCTGGTAAAGCCCCGGGAAAGCAAGCTTACAACTTATATAGTACATATAAACTATAAGTTCTCCAATTTAGTGGATCAGGTGACGTGTATATATGTATATGTCTGGTAGAGTTATGGCCAGTCTTCTTACCTAACTTTGACATGGAATCTCAGGCTCAAAAATCTATTCAAAGTATTTTTGGCTTTGGTAACATGGTGGAATCGAGAGAGTGACTCTATCCCCTGAACCAATCTCTAGAAATGTACACTATATTTGTTAAAAATGGGGGATAAAGTTTAAGAAGCACTCTCACAAGGATGAAAAGGAAATCCCCAAGCAAAAGAAATAATACTAGAACTTAAATGCAGACTGTAAGAGGATGAATTGGCATCAGGGCTGCATGGAGGTCTTAATTATACCTGAGCAAGGATTTAGCACTCGATATTTCAGGTAGAGCTGCAAGTCTCAGAGACTGCATTCATGTTAACAGCACACACAGACGAAGTCTGCCTAATTGCACATAGGGATAATGAGGAAGCCAGTATGTTCTCCTGGATCCCGAGTAGGGAAACATATCTTGAGAAGTCAGAACAATGGTTCTGTGTCTACTGGGTTTCTGGTTCAGTTTTCATCAACCAAATGGTTCTGAAAACCCTACACTGAGAAATTAAGAGAGGTGTTGGCCCAGAAGGCAGTGGTAGGTGCAGGATACTAGGAAGAAGCAAATGCAAAATCTCTCTGGTCACATAGGATCCTTACTGGCAAAGCCCTGGGAAAGCAAGCTTACAATGTAGCAAAACACTCAAAAGCATATGTTCTATAAGAGACAAACAAGATTCATAGAACTTCAAAATTTTAAGTAATAAAGCAAACTGGTAAACTTTATGAAGATTTCTATTCAAAATTACTAAAACATAATATAAAGTTGAACCTATAAGAAATAAAAAGAGACAAATAAATACATAACTATAGGGGATTAAGAATATTTGAAAAAGAACTAAGTATACATTTTAGAAATAAATAAAATGGCAATTGAAAGTACAAACTTGATTGACATGTTAGCTGATTAGAAACTGGTGAACAGGAAATTAGTGACCTGGAAGATAGATAATAGCTCTAGTTTATTGAGTACTTACTAAGTATACATCTAAGTGTTATACAATACTTGTGATACTATTATTTTAAATGGCTGCTTGTTGGTATTATTACTGTGTTAATTCATATGTTCTGGCTTCCTTTTTGTTAGTGGTAAGTTGATTGGCTCTGTAGTCTTAGCTGTCAAACACTCTGCTCTACTGCCTTTGAAGAAAGTATATATAATTCATCATGGAATATCAATTAGAGGGATAATACAAGATTAGGAGATGTAGGGGATGAAATTGAAAAGTCATCACCATTTCTTCCTTGACTCTCTTTTAAGATGCACACATTCCTATGTTTCTAGTTTCTTCAGTGGCTGCTACATCTCCATCTCTCATGCTTGTTCTTCCTCATTTCTCTGACCTCTGAGCATTGAACTACACAGGGCTCAGTCTGTAGATTGTATCTCTCCTCTCTGGGTTACTCATTCACTTGATGATCTCATACAGCCTCTAGCTTTAAATATCCTCTCCACACTAAGAATTCCCCATTCGTATCCTATATACACCTGTATCTTATATACAATTGTCCAATTATTACTGCAAAATAATATGTCCAGAACAGGCTTGATTTCCCAGTCCCCAAGTCTGTCCTCTCACAGTGTTGTTCATCTTAGTCTCTTCTAGTTTATTTTCTTTGTCTCAAACACCACATCTAACTCATCCAAAAAAATCCTGTTGGCTCAATGGTCTAACCATTGCTGACCGTCTACCACACTAAGCAACCGTAGTCCAAGCTACCATTATTATTCTCCTGGATTATTGCAGTAGCCTCCTCACTTGATGCCCCACTTCTGTCCAGATTCCTTTCAGTCTATTCTGAATGCTGAAGCCTATGTAATTCTACATAAATGTAAGTCAGGTGATGTCCCATGTTTGACAAAGCTCTCTAATGGCTTCCTAATTCACCCAGAGAAGTGAGAAAGTCCTTACAATGACTTATAAAATAATTCATAATCTGGCTGCCACTGGCTCTCTGAAAACACAGAGAGCCAGTGGCAGTGATGACCAGATTATGAATGATTTAATAAGTCATTAATTTTCCACTTACCATTATACTCTAGTGAGCACTGGCCTCTTCTAAAATTCTAGGTATGTTCCTACCTCATGCAGGTTTTCTCTCTCCATGTAACGTTCTTCCCACAACTATCCACATGACTTCTTCTTTCACTTTTATTTACTTATATGTATTTTTAAAGATGGAGTCTCGCTTCTTCACCCAGGCTGGAGTGCAATGGTGCAATCTTGGCTCACTGTAACCTCCAGCTCCCGGGTTCAAGCAATTCTCCTGCCTCAGCTTCCCGAACAGTTGGGATGACAGGCACCCACCACCACACCCAGCTAATTGTTGTATTGTTAGTAGAGACAGTGTGTCACCATGTTGGCCAGACTGGTCTCGAACTCCTGACCTAAAGTGGTCCGCCCACCTCAGCCTCTCAAAGTGCTGGGATTATAGGCGGCCTCCCTCCACTTATTTTTTTTCAGTCACTTTACTCAAATTTCACCTTTTCTGTGAATCTGTAATTGTAAAATTACAACACATAAGAACTTTTCATTTCTCATATCTGCTTTAGTTTCTCATTAACACTCATTAAAATTGTACACAAAATACATCTTTCATATTTTTTCAGTCTACGTCTCCTAGAAGGCAGGTAGGTAAGCTGATAAATCAGAGCTGGATCCTTATGTCCCAAAGAGGAGGTGGACCCAAGCAGATGGTGAAGGCACAAACAGGCTGCATGAGCAGATTGCCTGATTGCTTGTGCATGCACCTGCCCCTATTTCATTGCTGTGTCATCTCAACCCTCATTTACAGCCTCAAGGAGAGTGCCTATAACTAGATGACTAAGAACAAAAAATCTACTTGGCAACTAGTTGTCTCTTTTTAATATCACCACATGTAAATGGAAGTCTATGGCATTAAAACCTTAGGTAGGCAGTTGGTGGGAAGAGAAATCCTGTCTGCAGGCACAATTTTGAGCAGTGCACTTGGTTGTCTACTTTATCGTTATTGATCTGTAATAGTTTGTGGAGGACAGTGCTGGATGTAGAGGAACTTAGAAGAAATAAGATTGAAGGACTGGAGAAAAAATAGAAATAGTTTGCCAGCCCCAGACTCTGTGTTCTTAAGAACTAGCTTATTGTTCTCACCACATGGGCTACTCTGATCGCTGAAATTTATGTGCACCCTTGTGAGGATCTAGGGGAAATTGAGGAGCTGCTTCCAGTCATGTTAATTCTTTTCTCATAAATCTTTCACATGGATTCTGCTGGTTCAGTGACCTTTATAATGTAGTTGGTCCCCAAAGGTCTGGCAAAGGTCACTTTATGTGCTATATGTTAGAAACATTTCAGAATTAAAATATAAATGTTATTAAAAAGAATGAAAAACCTGTGTTAAGACTTCAGAAAAGATGCAGTGCTCCAAAACTGTCTAGGTGAACCCTAGACAAAGTAGTTACGAGAATCATTTGTCATTTCTATATTCCAAATCTATCCACAAGTCCTCAGTCATTTTTATCTTCTTGTTTCTTAGCAGTTTGCAGCCCCACCACAACATCCTACCCAGGTTATCCCACCATTATGTCGTCCTGTACACCACAATTTATTCTATAATTTTTGTTTTCCACCTGGGAGTCAAAACTCTTATATCCTATTATTGAACATTTCTTGATTTGAGGTCTTAACATTTAAATCCTCAAGATTAAATATGAAATTCCCATTCCTGTTTCCCCTAATTCCAGTGGTTTGTGTCAGAGGATACTATTAATCCTAATGGAATATTCTCTTTCTCTCTTTCAAATTCCATTTTCTAAAATGAGAGACCAAGAGAGTAAAATCAGCTTTGGTGAAAGGGAAAACTGAAGGTAGTTTTTTTTTTTTTTTTTTTCTCTTCCTCTTTCCTTTCTGCCCTACTCCCATTCAGTTCTTGCCCCATGGTCCTATCTTCTTAATTTTTTATTGTAAGAAAAAGTTTTCCTCACTTGTAAAGATTTCATAAAGCTAGTAATTAATTTTATTTTGTATATTTGCTTGTATAGCATAATTATTTCTTGTCTAGAAATTCAGAACCTCTGCTTTGTAATAGAAGAAAAAGGCCTTATTTCTTCTGTTTATACTAAATGCAGACGATTTTAATATGCCCGAATTGTAGTGCTGCAATATTAAATTTCAAGACAACAAGATTTGACTGGTTGTGAAATTTTATAAGTAACTTTTTAGAATATTAGAACTTAAAGCCACAACAAAAAGCAAGTTAATTTTAACTTTTAAAATATGGAAAGTTAAGGCGTAAGATTCCACCAATAAATAGGGCTAAATATTGATAATTCCTTTCTAAAATATACCAGTTTTTTATGCCTCAATTGCAATCATGGATTTAGAAATGAAAGCAGTAAAATTGTTATAAATTCATCTCAAAAGGTTTATATTATCAAGAAAAAAGAAGTAAAATGTCATTAATTTATTAGCTACATCTTCCCCCAGCATGTTAATGATGTATGTGTCTTTAAACCTCCATGTGTTAGGTAGGACCTCCCTTTTGATTTTGAAATCATGGACAAAGAGCTTTTTATTATGCAAATTGTTTTAATTTTATTACAGGAGAACAAAACAAATTTTTATAATTGAAATGATTATTATATTTTAAAAAAAGTATTCATATCAAAGAAGCTAAAGTATATGGAAAAATAGCATGACTTGTTACTTTGTATTATAGTAGAACATTGGATCCTAATTGTGTAAGTGAGGCTTTGAGATGTTTGAGAGAAGAGTCTGTTGAAGATAATAATTGGTTGGCTATAGGTATTTGTACGGTGACATCTGATGTACCAAAAGTTGGATTGTAAAGAATAGCTTACGTATGAAAGTTATTCCGATGATCTCATTTGCTATTGTTGGACGGCATGTAGAGCTATGTTGGCTATCTGTTTTCCTAGTCCCTTCGTATGTGATAACTGTCTTATCTTAATAATCATACTGCTGCTAAGGTCTCACTTCCATGATTCCTTGCATTTGTTACATGTCACCACTCAGATGGCTGTGAGAGTTCCATGGTTCCCGTGGAATGTGTGGACCCCTTCTTCCTCTACTCCCTGTTTTGACCTTGGGCTTCTGAAAAAGAGGATTTCCTCACTGTAATAATTTCTTAGACCTCTGATGGAGACTTTGGTAAATTTTCTGTTTAACAAGTTTTTTAGTTTTATAGAAATGTATTTGTTCAACAGTTGAATTGTGAAGAAATGTTAAAGCATTCTACGTATCTGGTTACAATGGTACAGATACAATGATAGGTTACTTTTTTAGATGACAAGGTGATACAGGGAGAATTGGCACAGCCAGGGTTCTTATATCTAAGACCTTTCTATCTATTTGGGGAGGAGACATAGATGCAGGAAAACATTAATGAATGAAGTAGCATATCGTGTGCCAAGTATTGACGAAATGCATAAATTCAAGTGCTACAAGTGTAACATTTAATTTGTTCAGTCTGAATTAAAGCAGGAATTTAAGTGAGGATTAAAGTTTTCAAATCTCTTTAAGTAGGTTTCAATTAAACTCTATTCAGCAGAAGCTCGAGCTTCTGTTCTATATTAAGGGCCTGCAGGTACAAAGTAAGTGACGCATGATGTCCTCTTTTAAGGAGTGTAGGCATGTTAGCTAAAGTGATGAATCAGAAAATAAACTCATGCTGGAGTAGGGTGCACATTTTTAACAGCTTTGAAGATAATACTCCAATAATATTATCTAGCCTTATAAAAGTAGGAATTTTTTATATATTTTTATGATATTCTAGTGATTTATAAGAAAATGACAAACCTGTAAGAACATTTTGGAAAAAATGGTGAGTGATGAGATGCATTTCCTCAAAAATCATTTCCATCAAACAGGCTGTCTCTGTTATGGGCTAAATTGTACTCCCTCAAAAATTAAACTTGAAGTTCTAAACCCTCAGTTCCTCAGAAAGTGACCTGATTTGGAGACAGCGTCTTTATAAAGGCAATTAAGCCAAAATTAGGTCATGAGAATAGACCTTCATCTGATATAACTGGTATTCCTATAAGAAGAGGAGACCTGGACACAAACAGATACAGAGGGAAGGTAATGTGAAAACACAAGGAGAAGATGGCCATCTACAAGCTAAGGAGAGCAGCCTGGGACAGCTTCTTCCCTAACAGACCTCAGAAGGAGCCAACACTGCCAGCACCTTGATCTTGTAATTTTAGTCTTCAGTACTGTAAAGAAATAAATTTTTATTGTTTAAGCCAATGAATCTGTGGTATTTTGTTATGGCAGCTCTAGAAAACAAATAAGTTCTCTCTTTTAATTCTAAAGTAGTAATCGTAAATCTGAGACGGATATTTATGCCATTGTGAGTGGGAAATAACATGTCTAATTTTAAAATTGTATTTTCTAAGAATTTCATTAGTCTAACCAAATAATAAAAAATGGATGGCTAATGGTTTTACATGTATTAACTCATTTAATTCTTACATGAATAATCATAAAAAGTAATTTCTAAAATTACTCTTATTTTATAGATGAGAAACTTAGACATGCAACAATCAAGTACCATGCCAAAATCCCAGCAAAAGCTGGAATTAAAACCCCAAAAGTCTGACTCCAAACTTGTACTCTCAACTGTTTCTCAGGGATACGCATTTTTCTTAGTATGGCTTTGAGATATTAAGAAAGGCCAAATAAGTTAATGCCAATATGCTAAGTACTTGAATATGTTTTTTTCATGTGTGGCAGGTACAATTTTTCAAAATCTACAACAATGCTTCCACTCCCAAAGAACAGATTCTATTTTTTCTCCCTTTGCACTGGGTGATATTTTGTTACTGCCTCAATGTGAGAAGATGGTGAAATTGATGCTACATGAAATCTATCATTAGTTCAGAAAAGGTTACATAATCTGTGCTTGCCTCTCTCATGAAACTCTCCTCCTTGAACAAAGATGGGATATATGATTTGTAAAGACCACCAAAAAAATGAAAATGTTGACTCTTGTTGAAAAATCATTAAGAAACCGAAGATGATGACAAGAGAGTACTCAACCTTGAGTGAGGCCTTTGTAATTGCAGGATCCTGTGCACCAACACAGGCTGCATGCCCATGAAGCTGGCCCTACTGGGAATCCAGCCACGGTTGGCTTGATGTGCAACTTTTAACAAATTAAAATGATGTATTTATGTCTAAAAATGTCGACCTTTAATTTTAATTGTATGTTTGGCAAGAGAGGGTTTAACTTAAACACACATAAATTGTTCATTACTCATCCAATTACTTATCCTATCCACCTTAGATCAGGAGTAAGAGCAAGTATTTTTTTTTCCAAAATGCTAAACACTTGATAAAAGTCATCTGACAATTGAAACACGATTTGTCAATACAGTAGTACACATTTGTTTCAGATTTAGAAAATTATTTTATTTCCCTTGCTTATAAAATAGGAACCAAGAGTTTTCTGGCTGTACTTTATTGCATACAATACAGAAATCTCATTTAGAAATTCACTGATATTAATGAAGTAAATTAAACCCAGATTTTACAGATTTATTTAAAAATGTAATTTTCTCTGGCTACGTGGTCTTGACTTTTCCAGAAGTTGGCATCTACTAGAAATTTTTCTTTCTTTTTTTTTTTTTTTTTTGAGACAGAGTCTCATTCCGTCACCAGGCGCCAGGCTGGAGCGCAGTGGCGCAACCTCGGCTCACTGCAACCTCTGCCACCTGGGTTCGAGCAATCATCCTGCCTCAGCCTCCCGAGTAGCTGCGACTACAGGTGCGCGCCACCACGCCCAGCTAATTTTTTTGTATTTTTAGTAGAGACGGGGTTTCACCATGTTGACCAGGATGGTCTCGATTTCTTGACCTCGTGATCCGCCCGCTTCGGCCTCCTAAAGTGCTGGGATTACAGGCGTGAAGAAAGTTTTATTTCTAAGTCATTATGAATTACAAAATTAAAATGAGGGATTAATGGTTCTTTAGAAAATCACTTTCAAGTGAACTGTCATGTTTTCTGTCTCATGGAAAAAATTGGCTTACAAAAATGGAAAGTTTAAATTTATAAATAATGTAGAGAGAATACAGTAGCATAATTAACTCATGGAATAGTATATATACTGTTTCTACCAAGTTAATATACTGGTGGTGTTTATTATTCTTGCTAGTACTAATAGCTAAACAAAGTTGAGTATGTATGATATGACAGCTACTATTCTGAGTTTCACACAATTCTAAGCAATAAACATCATTATTATCTCCACTTTACAGATGAGCAAAGTGACATACAGAGAGTATAATTTGTTCACAGTCCAAATAAGAGTTGTGATTCACACCCAGTAAAGTTCCTATCCTGTGCTTTTAACAAATATGCCAACAAGTTCTCAAAGTGTGTTTTGTAGTATTCCAGGGTATCATGAGAATTTTCAGGGATTTGTGATGTTAAAATGATTTTCATAATAACACTGAGACATTAATTGCCTCATTTCACTATGTTGCATTTACACTGATGGTGCAAAAAGCAAAGATAAGTGAAACTTCAGATACCTTAGCATGAACTAAGGCAGTGGGATCAAAGTGTACCAGTAATTGTTACGTTCTTTATATCCATGCATTTGCAGGGGAAAAATGCAGTTTACTTAAGATTGTTCTTCGTGAAACAGTAAAAATTATTAATTAAAAAATCTCTACCTGTAAGTGTACATCTTACTAATTTGTATGACTAAATAAGAAGCAGATATAAAACACTTCTGCTAAATATTATAGCGTGGTAATTGTTCAAAGGAGAAGCAATTGTTTGAATTGTGAACCTTCCAAAATGACCATTTTTTAAAAAATGAAACACTACCTGAAAACAACTGTTATACAAATTAAGTGTATCTAAATTTTGGTATTTGGCAGACATTTTCTCAAAAAATATAGACCGTAAAACTGTTACTTCAAGAAAAACTACTGACAATATTTGTTACCAATAAAAGCTTTGAAGTTAAAATTTTAAAAATCTCATATCCAAGTCTTCCCACCTTTGTAATACTAATAGATTTTTCTGATGATAGTGGTACTACTATTAATGAATGTGGTTTACTTTTACTCTCTAATAAAATATATATCAACATTTGGAAGACCTGCATTGTTCAGTGAACCAATATTTTCCAAATGACTAATGCAGGTTATTACAAAATTGTTTATGGGTGACCTAGCTATTCAAAAATGCAAGATGGATCAATGGATTTTGCCTTAATAGGAAACAAAAAATTAATTCATATTGTTTAAATTTAATATTACCAATAACCTTAAATACTACCACTTACTGAGTTTTAACATAACGGAGAATATACACATTATTTGGAAAAGGTACTAAATGTAGTCCTTTGTTTTCTATCTGTGTATTTGTAGGTCAGATTTTCTTCATATATTTCAATCAAAACAATGAATTATAATAGATCAAATATAGCAGCAGATATAATGATCCAGCTGTCTTCTAATGAGTCAGCTATACACAGATTTTTAAAAAAATCAGTTTTGTTATTAATTTTTGTGTTGGAAAAATATAGCTATATTTTGTAAAATGTTATTTGTGTTACACATAACAGGATTATTATCATTATATTTCATTAAATTAATACATTTAAATTGTTTGCTTTAATTTTTATATGGTTAATATTGATAGTTATAATCTACATATTAGAAAGCTTTTGAGGTCCTGAATAGTTTGAAACACGTGAAGGGGTCCTGAGCCCTAATATTTTGAGAACTCTGAGGTTATAGTAAGCTGCATTAATCATCTATATATATATATATGTATCGCTTCCTGTTTGCAGATTGTTTATTTGGATCTATTCTCACAAGAGTTTGCATTTTTGAAAGCTATAATAATTGAGAATGCAAAACCTCAAGAGGCAATTTCTTTCATCATTTGATAGCTCTGCAATGAAAACAGTTTTGGTTATTTTGTGCCCAAATCAATAATTCTGAAATTCTGCAATCTAGCAAACATGGCAAGTAATTTCAATTAACATTAAAACTAAACAACTACTATTTTATTAAGGTAGGTCAGATAGGTTACTACACAGTGCCAATATATTATCAGTTGAGATTAATACTGAGCTTATTAACTTTTATTCAAATGCCATGTGTCCTCACTTTCTAGATATTATTGCTAAATCAAACTACTATACATTCTTCCATCTTTTGGAAGCAAATTCAAGAGTTTATATCTGCCCACTTTGAAGTCAGGTTATTAAGCTAATCATTCGGTTATATAAAAATTTATTTAGATTGTAATTCTAATGACCATTTTCTATTATTTATAAATTTTGTAAAATGTATTCAATATCTTTGTTCATATTATTGATTGAAATATAATGAACAAATGTCTCTATAAATTTCTGTGTGTAACCTACATTTCTTTTCCTAACCATTAGGCTACATGAAAAACTTAGACAAATGCCTTGCTAAACCCATATAAGAAAAAGGGGCAATTAGTTTAGTCATAATGGCATTTACTAACTGAACCCATTAATATTACTATTAATGGGTTTATTTTCTAAGCACGTACATTTTAAAAATATCTAATTCAAGCACCTTGTCTGGGATCTATATAATCGCATCTGTTTACAATTTGCAGGATGTGATACAGTCTTCTTTTTGAAAACATAAGCTACATCTTTTCATCTTTTTTTTCTCCATGATTCATCCAACAGAAATGCAATCTCATGACTTTATCTGAAACTTCTTTCAGTATCTTTTTTTTTTTTTTTTTTTTTTGAGATGGAGTCTCGTTCTTGTTACCCAGGGTGGACTGCAGTGGTGAGATCTTGGCTCACTGCAACCTGTGCCTCCTGGGTTCAAGCGATTCTCCCGCCTCAGCCTCCCAAGTAACTGGAAGGATTACAGGCATGAGCCACCAACCTGGCTAAGTTTTTGGTTTTTTAATTTTTCTTTCTTTCTTTTTTTTTTGTAGTAGAGACGGGGTTTCACTATGTTGGCCAGGCTGGTCAGAAACTCCTGACCTCAGGTGATCCACCTGTCTTGGCTTCCCAAAGTGCTGGGATTACAGGTGTAAGCCACCGCCCCCAGCTTCTTTCCATATCTTGGTACACAGTATGTACCAGAGTTTGTTGTCAAATCATTTCCAGATCAGGTTCTTTCTGTATGAGGGACTTCTGTCTTCATCTACTAACCAGAGGAGCCTTCTCTGAAACTTGAGTAATAACAGCCCAGTAGCAAGAAATGCACATGGACATAAGTCAAAGATTTGCATTCAAACATCAGTGATACAGAAACTGACACAGAAACTGGTATATAGCTATACCCTAGCTATATAATTGCTTAATAATGCCCACTCTGCAGTGATGTCAGAAGGTTAGAAATTGAGTATTCAAAGCATAGTGCAAGCACAAACAAAATTTTCAGAAAAACATTTACCTTTTATGCTTCCTCAATGCCAAATTTCTCTTTCTTTCCCTTTCTTTGTTTCTTTGTTTGTTTCTTTGTCTCTTTCTTCCTTTCTTTCTTTCTTCTCTCTCTCCCTTTTTTTCTTTTTCTTTTTTAATATATTTTAAGTTCTGGGGTACATGTGCAGAACATGCAGGTTTGTTTCATAGGTATACATGGGCCATGGTGGTTTGCTGCACTCATCAACCAGTCATCTACGTTAGGTATTTTTCCTAACGCTATCCCTCCCCTATCCCCTCACCTGCTGACAGGCCCCAGTGTGTGATGTTCCCCTCCCTGTGTCCATGTGTTCTCATCACTCAGCTCCCACTTATGAGTGAGATCATGTGGTTTTTGGTTTTCTGTTTCTGTGCTAGTTTGCTAAGAATGATGGTTTAGAGCTTCATCCATAGTCCTGCAAAGGACATGAAATCATCATTTTTTATAGCTACATAGTATTCCATGGTGTATATGTGCCACATTTTCTTTATCCAGTCTATTACTGATGAGCATTTGGGTTGGTTCCAAGTATTTTCTATTGTGAATAGTGTCACAATAAACATATGTGTGCATTCTCCTATAAAGTAAAATGATTTACAATCCCTTGGGTACACACTCAGTGATGGGATTGCTGGGTCAAATTGAATTTCTGGTTCTAGATCCTTGAGGAATCACCACACTGTCTTCCACAATGGATGAACTGATTTACACTGCCACCAATGGTGTAAAAGCATTCCTATTTCTCCACATCTTCTCCAGCATCTGTTGTTTCCTGACTTTTTAATGATCACCATTCTAACTGGAGATGGTATCACATTGTGGTTTTGATTTGCATTTCTCTAATAACCAGTGATGATGAACTTTTTTTTCATATGTTTGTTAGCCACATAAATGTCTTCTTCTGAGAAGTGTCTGTTCATATCCTTCACCTACTTTTTGATGGGGTTGTTTGTTTTTTTCTTGTAAATTTAAGTTCCTTGTTGATTCTGGATATTAGCCCTTTGTCAGATAGCTAGATTGCAAAAATTTTCCCCCATTCTGTAGGTTGCCTGTTCACACTGATGATAGTTTCTTTTGCTGTGCAGAAGCTCATTAGTTTAATTAGATCCCATCTGTCAATTTTGGCTTTAGTTGTCATTGCTTTTGCTGTTTTAGTCATGAAGTCTTTGCCCATGCCTGTGTTCTGAATGGCATTGCCTAGGTTTTCTTCTAGGGTTTTTATTGTTTTAGGTTTTAGATTTAAGTCTTTTGTTCATCTTGAGTTAATTTTTGTATAACGTGTAAAGAAGGGGTCCCGTTTTAGTTTTCTGCATATGGCTAGCCAATTTTCCCAACACCATTTATTAAATAAGGAATCCTTTCCCCATTGCTTGTTTTTGTCAGGTTTGTCAAAGATCAGATGGTTGTAGATATGTGGCATTATTTCTGAGGCTTCTGTTCTGTTCCATTGGTCTATATATTTCCTTCCTTCCTTCCTTCCTTCCTTCCTTCCTTCCTTCCTTCCTTCCTTCCTTCCTTCCTTCCTTCCTTCCTTCCTTTTTTCTTTTCTTTCTTCCTTTCTTTTATTTTATTATTATTTTTATTTACTGCATTTTAGGTTTTAGGGTACATTCTTCCTTTCTTTCTTTCTTCCTTTCTTTCTCTTTCCTACCGAATCTCACTCTGTCACCCAGAGTGGAGTGCAGTTGCATGATCTTGGCTCACTGTAACCTCTACCTCCCATGTTCAAGCAATTCTCCTGCCTCAGTCTCCTGAAAAGCTGGAATTACAGGCATGTGCCATCAGATCCAGCTTAATTCTCTTCTGAGTCTTGTGCTCTTTCATTTTCTGTTTCTCAGCTCATCTCCATATTAACTGATCTACTGACTCTTCTAAAATCATACATTTGTATAGATTCATTTGTTTTGTAGAGCTGCATTGGGCATTGGTTTTTGTAATTAATGGTACCTTTTTTCTTCCTTAAGATATTTTGTAATTTCCTTTTCTGTTTCAGATAATAGTCTTGAATATTCTTTTATTACAATATAATATACAATGATACTATAATATAATGGTTTTTTTATATTGTAATGTAAAATAATGTTTTTATATGCAATATAAATGAACATTCAATCTATATTTGTCTATAAAGGAAAAATAATTACACATGATATTCTATTATTGATGAAGTTAAGAACAATATAAAATGATAATTGGGTATTGTTATTGTTTTTTAATCTTTTTTCCCCATTGATGATATAATTTCCCTAAAGTGAAAAAAGAAGTACACACATGTTTTAAAAAAAATTTCCATTCTCTAAATCATATTTCTTCATTAGAAATGTCCATATTTTTAAAACTTGATTGACTTTTAATAGTAAATATCCTAGTTGTCACCAATAAGCACATAATCAAAGAAATATAGTATAAATGTTGATAATGTGAACACTTGCCACTTGAAAAATTTAATATTTGTAGTTCACAATTGAGAAATTTTCTCTTGGGATCCTAAAGTTGAAAGAATGAGTAAATGAAGTTAACTTGCATTGTTTGGGCTATAACCAATTTTTCAAATACTAAAAACTTGACAAAACATCTTTTTAGTCATACAGAATAGAAGAAACTTATGTTATATTTAATAAATGTCATGGCAACAACCAGAAGGAACTGTGATATGCTGTTAAAGGCAAAAGCAAAGCAAGAGAGGGTTAATTTTTTGAGGTAATGTCAATTTTTGATAGCTCCACCAGCTTAGGAAACCATCAGCTCCATGAGCAGGTGTTCCTTGTCTGTTTTGTTCATCCTCATATGTCTAGTTTTTAGTTTGGTCTCGCACAAAGTGAACACTAAAGATCTGAGAGAGGAAGATTAAGGCAGTCATGACATTGTAACAATTACTAAGCATTGAAACAACGTATTGAACACAGGCAATTTGGCCTGGGAGCTTAAGTCTCTGCTCTGACAGCCCACTGCGTCACCAAACAAATAAAAGCAAGTGGACAGGACTCAGACTGCAGCTCTACATCTTTGGGTCTTTACCTTTGGTGAGGAATTTTCATCTCTTCCTCTTCCGTAGGCTATATGGCAGTCTCTCACGTTCCACATCTTCAACTTGCTAATCATTCAGTCGTAGACTCTAAATGTTACCAGATGGCACCCCCGTCTTCACACTGTTTAGTATCCCCAATATGATGTCTTTTCTAGCTTCTGCTTTTCAGTTGGAAAAGAGTTTCTTTAGTCATAGCTGCAATTCAAAAGAAATAGATATGACTTCTTGAGATTAATTGTACTGAGGCAAAACAAATTATTTCATAGTTTAAATAATTATTTGATAGTTTAAATAATTACAAAAAATTATTACAAATAATTATTTGATAGTTTAAACTATAAATAATACAAATAAGATAAATATTACCAAAAATACTTAGAAAAAACAAGATCCTTTCAACTGGAAATTTTAAAAGAATTACAAAACAATTCTCAGGCCAAAGGAAAGAATAAAATTTACATTACATAATTTTTTAAAAAGATATCAAAACACCTATCTGAACACATATCTGAACTTGTGGAATTCCATTAAAACAAATGATCACAGAAAACTGTATACTTTAATATGCTTCTTATAATAAAAAAGAATAAAAATTAATTAATTAAATAACCACTTTAAAAACCTAGAAAAGGAAACAGAAAGTAAACCAGAAGAAGGCAAAAGGAAGAAAATAACAAAAATTACAGCAAAAATTAAAGTGATAGAGAATAGAAACAGACTTGGTCAAATTAATAAATTAACATTCCAGTATATATTTTAAAAACAACAAATTAGATGAGCTAATTTAATCTAGAAAAAAAGAGAAAGCACAAAAATATAAGAAATTGCAAGGGAAAAAAATGAGACTTTTTAAAACTTATGAGAACATTTTACAAGTATCTATATAGGGAGATATGAAATTTTGATACAATGGATTATTTTCTAAGTAATTACAATTACCCAAATGGACATCAAGAGGGACAGAAAGCTTAAACAGACCAATGTGCCTTAAAGAAATTTAGAGAAAGCTATTTAAAAACTACATACAGAAAAACACAGCAGGCCAAGATGATTTCATGAGGAAATTATAACAAAATTCAAAGAAGATGTTGTAATAGTTCATATACTTTTCAAGAATTGACATTAAAGAAAATATCCTATTTCTTTTCAAAAGCCAATATAAAGAAAAGAAAATGACAGACCTTTCTCACATAAATAATTCAAAATTTCAAAACATAATATTCGTGAAAACAGTATGTTAAGAAATTCCACTAATTATAAAAAGAAGACTAATGATTATCTGCAAAAATTGTAGGGTACCATAAATGTCATTTTTGAAAAAATTGGCAAAATTTAACTCTATTTGTTGATCAGTAATAAGATTGGCATGTAGAAGAGACAAGGTTTTATTTCGATCTTCTTAGGGCTTTTGGGTGGGCCTGAAAATGAAAGTGGCATAAGACAGATCAGTAGGAGAAAAGCATACAGATTTATTTGACACAAATTTTATGTGTGGAACCGTTATAAGGAGATGAGGACCCAAAGTCACAGCTGGTATTGAACTTAAATACTGCACTGGAAAAAGTGTAGCGAATTGTGAAAATGTGGCAGGGCAAAGGGACTTGCACTAGAGTCCTTAATTGGGTAAAGAAACGACTAGAAAGGGTTGTTTTTCTAATCGTTTCTTTATCCATTTAACAGATTTCTCTTGACTCAAATTCTTGTCTTGATAATAAGAATAATATATTCCAGTATAAGGAGGATATCTTCAACATGGGTGTTTCGTTTCTTGCTTTTAAGAAACAGAATGAAGGTCAATAATTTTCTTGCACCTTCTGTTTAAGTGCCTTCAGTTCCAAATATTTCTTATGCAAAAGTGGTATATATTGTGTAGCCAACTCCATCAGTATCAATGTGAATTTCCTTATTTTTGATAATTATACTATGATTATATAAAATTATGTTCTTGAAGTACTTAAAATGATAAAGGAGTGTCATGGCTGCATCTTTGTTCTCTCTCTCTCTCTCTCTCTCTCTCTCTCTCTCTCTCTCTCTCTCTCTCTCTCTTTCTTGCTCTCTCTCTCTCTCTCTCTCTCTCTCTCTGTGTGTGTGTGTGTGTGTGTGTACAGAAAGGGACAAAGAGAGACACAGACACACAGAGAGAAGGATAGAGAAAATGTGGTGATTATATTAACACTTGGAGAATCTGTGGAAATGTATATAGGACATTTTGTTACTGTTCTTGCAACACTTCTGTAAGTTTTAAACTATGTCAGAAACTATGTAAAAAAATAAGAAAGACATGTTTCAGTTGAAATAAGTCACACTGACAATGTATTAAAAATGTGGTCTTTCTGTTACAGATGAGTAGTTCTCAAATTTGGCTGGATATTAGACTCACCTGTGGAATTTTCAAAAATCCTTTTGTCTAATCTACTCCCAGACCAACTAAATCAGTGTATCTGAGAGTTCTGCTAAAGTATTAGTATCTTTTTAAAATCTCAGTTAATGTTATGGACTGAATGGTTGTATCCCTTCAAAATTCATATATTGAAGCCATAATCTCCAATGTGACTATATTTAAAGATGGGGTGTTTGGAAGATAATTAGTGTTAGATGAGGTGGTGAGGATGTGGCCCTCATGATGTGGTTACCACTTTAAATAAGGGAGCTTGTTATCTCTCTCCCACCCATGAATAGAGTAGTCATGTGGGCCTGCAGAGAGATGGCACCAACCTAAAAACTGAAAACATAAGCCTCAAAATGAAATTTACCTTTTCAGTACCTGACCATCAACTTCCCAGCTTCCAGAACTGTGAGAAATCAATTTCTGTTGTTTAAGGCACCCAGTGTGTCATGGTTTGTGATGGTAGCCCTAGCTACAGTAGGGGATTTTCATGAAAGGGTCCAGATTAAGAACCACTGTCATCAAGCTTCTCTGGATTATTTATCCTCTAATATCATTTCTTTACTTCTCCATTAAGTTCCATTAATCTCAAAAACCCCTGTAGATTCATCTAGTTCTGCCACATATTCTTTATAACACAGGATTTGAATTAACATAAAGGATTTTTTTACATTAAATACTACTATGACTTCACAAAGGCTATTTATTTATTCTAGCTTAATTCTAAATTTGTTATGAGTATTTTTAATAAAGGAGAAATGTAGCTGTCAAAATAATATAGCTAGGAAAGTAGCGTATACAGGACTGTTTGTCAATACAATGTGATATTCAGCTTATTGCTGAAATAGATTGGTTTTGTATTTCATTATTATTAATTCTTATTTAATAGGTCTGTTATAAAATAAGTAAGAAGTTTTTTTTAAAATATATATTTTATTGCACTTTAGGTTCTAGGGTACATGTGAAGAACATGCAGGATTGTTGCATAGGTGCATACATGGCAATGTGGTTTGCTGCCTCCATCCCCATCACCTATATCTGGCATTTTTCCCCATGTTATCCCTCCCCAACTCCCTATCCCTCACTGTCCCTCCCCTAGTCCCCCCAGCAGACCCCAGTGTGTGATGTTTTCCTCCCTGTGTCCATGAGTGAGAACATGTGGTGTTTGATTTTCTGTTCTTGCGTCAGTTTGCTGAGAATGATGGTTTCCAGGTTCATCCACATCCCTACAAAGGACACAAATTCATCAGTTTTTTGTGGCTGCATAGTATTCCATGGTGTATATGTATCACATTTTCCCTGTCCAGTCTATCATCGATTGGCATTTGGGTTGGTTCCAGGTCTTTACTGTTGTAAACAGTGCCGCAATGAACATACGCATGCAGGTGTCTTTATGATTGAATAATTTATAATCCTTTGGATATATACCCAGTAATGGGATTGCTGGGTCAAATGGAATTTCTATTTCTAGGTCCTTGAGGAATCATCACACTGTCTTCCACAATGGTTGAACTAATTTACACTCCCACCAACAGTGTAAAATTGTTCCTATTACTTCAAATCCTCTCCAGCATCTGCTGTCTCCAGATTTTTTAATGATCGCCATTCTAACTGGCGTGAGGTGGTATCTCAATGTGGTTTTGATTTGCATTTCTCTAATGACCAGTGATGATGAGCATTTTTTCATGCTTGTTGGCCTCATATATGTCTTCTTTTGAAAAGTGTCTGTTCATATCCTTTGCCCATTTTTGAATGGGTTTGTTTGTTTTTTTCTTGTAAATCTGCTTTAGCTCTTTGTAGGTTCTGGATATTAGCCCTTTGTCAGATGGGTAGATTGCAAAAATTTTTTCTCATTCTGTTGGTTGCTGGTTCACTCCAATGATTGTTTTTTTGCTTTACAGAAGCTCTGGAGTTTAATTAGGTCCCATTTGTCTATTTTATCTTTTGTTGCCAATGCTTTTTGTGTTTTAGTCATGAAGTCCTTGCCTATGCCTATGTCCTGAATGGTTTTGCCTAGGTTTTCTTCTAGGCTTTTATGGTGTTAGATCTTATGTTTAAGTCTTTAATCCATCTGAAGTTAATTTTAGCATAAGGTGTCAGGAAAGGGTCCAGTTTCTGCTTTCTGCACATGGCTAGCCAGTTTTCCCAACACCATTTATTAAACAGGGAATCCTTTCCCCATTGCTTGTTTTTCTCAGGTTTGTTAAAGATAAGATGGTTGTAGATGCCTCCAAAGCCTCTGTTCTCTTCCATTAGTCTATATGTCTGTTTTGGTACCAGTACCATGCTGTTTTGATTACTGTAGCCTTGTAGTATAGGTAGTCAGGTAGTGTGATGCCTCCAGCTTTGTTCTTTTTTCTTAGAATTGACTTGGCTATGTGGGCTCTCCTTTGGTTCCATATGAAGTTTAAGGTGGTTTTTTCCAGTTCTTTGAAGAGGGTCATAGGTAGCTTGATGGGGATAGCATTGAATCTATAAATTACTTTGGGCAATATGGCCATTTTCACAATATTGATTCTTCCTAACCATGAGCATGGAATGTTTCTCCATCTGTTTGTGTCCTCTCTTATTTCATTGAGCAGTGGTTTGTAGTTCTCCTTGTAGAGGTCCATTACATCCTTTGTTAGTTATATTCCTATGTATATTATTCTCTATGTAGCAATTGTGAATGACAGTTCATTATTGATTTGGCTCTCTTTAAGTTTGTTATTGGTGTATAGGAATGCTTGTGATTTCTGCACAATGATTTTGTATCCTGAGATTTTGTTGAAGTTGCTTATCAGATTCAGGAGATTTTGGGCTGAGATGATGGGGTCTTCTAAATATACAATCATGTCATCTGCAAATGGAGACAACTTGACTTCCTCCTTTCCTAATTGAATAACTTTTATTTCTTTTACTTGCCTGATTGCTCTGGCTAGAACTTCCACTATTATATTGAATAGGAGTGGTGAGAGAATGCATCCTTGTCTAGTGCCTGCTTTCAAAGGGAATGCTTCCAGTTCTTGCCAATTCAGTATGATACTGGCTGTGGGTTTGTTGTAAACAGCTTTTATTATTTTGAGATAATTTCGGCTGATACCTAGTTTATTGAGAGTTTTTAGCATAAAGGGCTGTTGAATTTTGTCGGAGACCTTCTCTGCATCTATTGAGATAATCATGTGTTTTTTGTCTTTGGTTCTGTTTATGTGGTGAATTACATTTATAGACATGCATATGTTGAACCAGCCTTGCATCCCCGGGTTGAAGCCTACTTGACCATGATGGATATGCTTTTTGATGTGCTGTTGCATTTGGTTTGCCAGTATTTTATTGAAGATTTTTGCATCTATGTTCATCATGGATAATGGCCTGAAGTTTTCTTTTTCTTTCTTTTTTTTTTTTTTTTTTTTTTTTGAGTCTCTGCCGGGATTTGGTATCAGGATGATGTTGGTCTCATAAATTGATTTGGGAAGGATTCCCTCTTTTTGGATTGTTTGGAATAGCTTCAGAAGGAGTGGTGCCAGCTCCTCTTTGTATGTCTGGTAGAATTCGACTGTGAACCCATCTGGACCTGGGCTTTTTTTGGTTGATAGGCTATTAATTGCTGCCTCAACTTCAGCCCTTGTTATTGGTCTATTCAGGGTTTTGACTTCTTCCTGGTTTAGGCTTGGGAGGGTGCAAGTGTCCAGGAATTTATCCATTTCTTGCAGGTTTACTGGTTTATGTGTATAGAGTTGTTTGTAGTAATCTCTTATGTCAAGGATGAAAGACATTTTTCATTGCATATTATACTTGCTTTATTTTATGCACTGAATTTATGATTTAATCATTTACACCGATGTCTTGAGAAACACCTTTCTTAGCTATGTAAGCAATGTGCTTACACACAGTCATATAATTCAGAATCAGGCAATTAATAAGTGCCTTCCTAACACCAAACATACATCGTGAATGCTCTTGCTTTATTTGCCTTGGTATTTTTTTGCTTGAAGATTGCATCACAATTATTTTATTTATAATTTACCATGTCCATTGATTCTCACCATCAATTTTCGCATTTGCAATGCAGAGTAACCAAAGCATAAAATAGTTTTTTTCCTCATTAAATAACAAAAACTGCATCAAAACACTCAGTTTCTTTGTTTAAACTAAAGTAACTAGGTTATCATTTTACTAATTTTCTTTTCAGCTGCCTGGAGCTAGAACACATTCTTTTCAATGAAGAGACAAGATGTGACATTTATGTTTTCATATTATATATGTTCACTACAGTAAATAATATATGTGAAGCAGTAAAAAAAGTGAAAGTTCATTTTGACATCTGACTTTATGTCATAATTTTGGTCTAGCTTTTTGAGTCTAGACTTTCCTGGTTCACTCAGCTAATATGACTTTATTCATCATAATGCAAGTAAATACAATGTTATTGTAATCACAAAGGATCACAGGAACCAAAAAGATTGATTTTATTCTCTTAATTTCTAATCAAAACCTCTGCAACACACAGGCACTTGCTCAGAATTTCTAAAGTTGAAAGCTGTAGAATTTGAACAATTTTCTTTCCCAAGGCTATAACTTTATTTTCTCCACCCAACTATAGAGACAGGTTACAGAGAAAGAAGGGTAAGAAGTCAAATCCTGGCATTTTGCAATTGCTAATAGAGGATAGTTGGTGACTCACCTGCTCATGTAGCAGCTGTAACAAAAGACTTTGCCCACAGGCAAATGTCCACAGAAGGCATTTCTTTCCTAGCTTGCCTCATAGCTCTGCTTCAGGCTAAACTTACAGCTTTCATTTACTTTTCCAATCTGCATTTTCAACAATTTTATTTGAATACTAAGTCATATTACCAGTTTCTTATATTTAAAATAAAATCACTAACATGTACCTGCTCTTTTTTCTTTTCCAACTCCCCAAATTTTTAAATGACTAAAAACCAATCTATTGAAGGAAACTATATTGATAAAGTAGTACTCTACTGTACATCTCATCAATATTAATGTCTGTTTATTGGGGAATTCTAAACAGCAAGGAAAAAACAAGTGTTTTATAACTTTTAGAGCTCACATTTGCGACTGACTCAAAAATTAGGTGTAAAGTAATAATTAAAGCCTCTATGATAGAGCATATAGCTTTGTTGTATGCTATGCAGTAAGAAATGTCCTGACATTTTGATAAAGATGAATAAAATGATAAATTGGATTAACATAATTATATATATTAGCAAGATAAGAATGGAAAATACAACAAGAAAATATTGAAGACAGGCCACTGTTTACACCAGATTCTTGTAGAGAAACTGGAAGTTAACATGAAAATCTCAATGACTACTGTATTTTAATGATTATATTTTTATATAACAAGTAAATAAATAGATCTCATAAGTGTCTTAAAAATATCTGTTCACATCTTCATTAATTCCCATGTGATGCAATGTGGCGTGTAAAACACAAGACTGGGAGGTTCCTTTGGGGTTAAGTCAAGGTTAAATGTCCACAATGAAGAAAAGTAAGTGTATTAGTTTGTTCTCACACTGTTAATAAAGACATACCTGAGACTGGGTAATTTATATATGGAAAGTGTTTAACTGACTCACAGTTCCACATGACTGGGGAGGCCACACAACCATGACGGAAGGTGAATGAGGAGCAAAGTCATGTCTTACATGGAGCAGGCAAGAGAGCATGTGCAGGGGAACTGCCCTCTATAAAACCATCGTATATTTTAGATTTATTCACTATCATGAGAACAACATGGGAAAAACCAGCCCCCATGGTTCAATTACCTCGCACTAGGTCCTTCCCACAATATGTGGGGATTATGGGAGCTGTAATTTGAGATGAGATTTGAGTGGGGACACAGCCAAACCATATCAGTAACCAAACTACACTTCTTAACAAATACTGTCTTAGGAGAAACAGTGATACACCTATATCACGCCTATCTCATATTCTGTGGTGTCACAAAATGTATGCACTATTTTGTGGATCTTTTTACATGCAATTCAATATAAATTCCAGTGTATCAATACACTAATTTCAAAGAGCTTTATAACTTCCTAAAGCCATTGAAAATGTCATAGTAACTTTTTTTTTTGGCTTGCAGGTATTTCTGATTATTTTGAAAATCTTCTGGAATTCTCATCTTGTTTTTATTATCACCATCCAATTATTTTCTTCCTTTGTGTATTCAGAAGTATATAGGCATTAACTTTAAATTGTAAAATTAAAACAAACAAAAAATGGCAAGATACATGTTAGATATATGTTGTTATATGTAGTATTATATATATGTTTATGAAACATATATCTGCATATGCATGCACATGCAAACATGTAGCACCATTTACTTTGTGTTATGAACTGAGTGTTTGTGTTCCCCCGAAAATTCATATGATGAAGCCCTAATTCTCAGTATTATGGTATTTGAAGCTGATGTTTTTGAGAAGTAATTTGCTTTAGATAAAATCATGAGGGTAGGGGACTCATGATGGAATTAATGCCCTTATAAGGCAAGGAAAAGACACCAGAGCTCTTTCTTACCACCATGTAAGCATGGTTAGAAGGCAGCCATCTCCAAGCCAGAAAGAGAGCCCTCACTAAAACTGAGCCATGCTGGTACTCTGATATCAAACGTCAGTCACTAGAATTGTGAAAAATAAATATCTGTGGTGTAAGATAGTCTATGTTTTACGGTACAATGGCTTGGGCTAAGACAGTTTGCTAATATTCATATATTAAAATGTTACATTTATATATTTTAAATTCTAATATTCTACTAGAAAATTAATATTTGCATATGAAGAAAAAAAGAGGATTAAATGTAAGTTTCTTTTCTATACAAGATTCTACAGGGCGCTTTTTGACATGTAAACATCATTAACATTATCTTATACATCCTCCCAGAATTATCCTATGAATATGCACACATTTATATTTTTAACAAAAAATAGTCAGAGTGAAGAAATCATGACGTATACTAAATTTTGGTGAAATTCTGCCATTTGTGATACCACAGATGAACTGGAGGGCATTATATTAAGTGAAATAAAGCAGATACAGAAAGACAAATACTGTATAATGTCTCTCCTATGTAGAAGTTAAAATATTCAAACTCAGAGAATCAAAGAGTAGAAAAATGGTGGTTGCCAGTGCCTGGAAGAGGGGGAAATGGGAAGAAAATTGTTAAAGTATACAAAGTTTCCACTATGCAAGATAAACAAGTTCTGGAGCTCTGCTATACAACATCGTGCCTATATCTAACAATACTGTATTGTATATTTAAACTTACTAGGAAGGCAGATCTTACATTTGGTGTTAAAAAAAACAATAGTAATAATAAAAGAGGCATGAAGAAACTCTGGGAAGTGATAGATTTGATTACAAGTTTGATGATGGTGATAGTTTCATGGGTATACTTAACCCCAGACTCATCAAGATGTACATATTAAGTATGTACAGTTTTCTTAATGTCAATTATATCTCAATGAAGTGATTTTGAAAAGTAAAATAATAAAAAAATTTTTTATGTTCTGCCTTTAATTTTTCTAATAAAATTTGTGCTTAAATTTTGTCCTTTTCCCTGATTTCCATTTTATAAATTTTTTTGCTTTTGTCAATTATTTTCTTCTCCATTTCTTTTTTTTCTATTTTGTAATGATTTCATAAGCTCAATGGTCACCTTAATTTCTATTTTTTTCTTGTAACTTAGGTGTATGACCTTATTAATTTTTTGTCTGAACATTTTTACCAGTGTCAAAAAAGATCTGACTAGCAGTATTTCACTTTTTATTTCCTTTATATTTATTTTTTATTTATTTTATGAGCTAGAATTTTTTAACATATAGGCTTTAAACATCGTTGGTGTTTTTATTTATTTTTTGGCCTGTTTTCAATTTATATTTTTGCTAAAAGTGGTTTTTATTGTTTCGTTATTAAAAACTTTTAGGTAATCTTGGCAAAATACCTAAATACATTCACAAAAATATTTCTTGAGCACTTGCAAGGATTATTCTGTGTACAGTGTAGGTATTATAAATATATTAACATATATCTGTATATTTGTATCCTGCTATGCAAATATTATTCAGCTCCTCTATATACTTAATTTTATTGGAGCTATTTCATCTGTTGTTGGCTAATAAGTAAATATAATTCCCTGGTGTGTTAATTACCTCTATATTTTTCTAGAGTGCTCTTTATTAATTCTAATGCTCTTCAATTATTTAACACGTAATGCTCACTATGTGTTTAATTCTAAGTTCTTTATAAATAGCACTTAATTCTAGTAGTAACCATTGAAGTAAGTGCTAATATTCAATGGTTATTCAATAGGTGCTATTAGGTGCATTTTAAATTTGAGGAAATTGAGATACTCAGAATTTATGCAGCTGGCCCAAGATCACATAGCTAGTAGGTTGGGTGAACTAGAATTTGAATTTAACTATCTTCTCTGAATCATCCAATGAAGCAGTAACGGAACTTCAAGAAACAGAAGTAATAAACAAATTCTGCAGAATTGCAAGATACACAATTAACACAAAAAATCATTTTTATTTCTATACCCTAGTAATGAACAATCTGAAAATGAAATTTAAAAATCTATTTACAATAGCATCAAAAATATTTTAGGAATAACTTTATCCAATAAGATGCAAGGCTTGCACACTGAAACTGGTAATGATGTCTAAAAGAAATTAAAGAAGCACTAAATAAATGAAGATATGTGTGTTTATGAATTGAAAGACTTTGTGTTTTTAAATTGGCAATATTTCTTAAAACTATTGACATATTCAGTGCAATCTGTATTAAAATTATCATGGCCTTTTTTTTTTTTCAGAATGAGAATCCTGAGCCTAAATTACATATATAATTCAAAGATATCACAAACAGCCAAATCTTGACAACAAAGGTCAAAGTTGGAAGATTTCACACTCTAATTTTAAAACTTGCTAGAAAATATACAATAATGAAGATGTGGTACTGACATCAGGATAAAAAAGACGAAGCGATGGAACATGATTGAAATTCAAACAATTAAATCCATACATCTATGTTCAATTGGTATTCAACAAGGCTGCCAACATCAGTCATCAAGAAATAATAGCCTATTCAACAAATGGTGGTGGGACAACTAGATATCCAGATACATAAAAGTAAATTTAGGTCCCTATTTCACACAGTGTACAAAAATCAACTCAAGCACACCAAAGATTTAAATGTTAGAGTTAAAAATGTAAACCTTGTAGAAGATAATATGGGGGAAAAGCTTCATTACCTTGGATTTTGCAATGAATATAAAATCAAAAACATTTCAACATTAAATCCTTAAAAATGCATAAAATAAAAAAGATAATATAGAGTTAATCAAAATTAAAAACTTTTGTGCATCAAATAACACTATCATAGACAACCTACAGAACTGGAGGAAATATTTGCAAATCATGTATATGGTAAGGGTCAAATATTTTCAAAACATATATATAAGGGTCAAGTATTTTTAATATGTATAATACTCCTACAATTGAGCACAAAAAGCCTAATTTTAAAAATGGGCCACATTCTAAGGTATACAATACTCCAATGTAGGTATACAAAAAAGCACAAGAAAAGATGCTCAACATCAGTAATCATCTGGAAAATGAAAACTCAAAACCATAATGAGATACATCACATCCACTAAGATGGCCATCATCAAAAAAAAAAAAAAAAGGAAAATTACAAGCATTGATGAGGATGTGGAGACTGGAAGCTTATTTTGGTAGTGGGAATTTAAAGTAGTGAAATCACTGTAAAACCACTGTAAATAACAGTTTGGTGTGTCCTTAAACTTCAAACAGAGATAATTACCATATGAATGGCTAATTCTACTTCTAGATATATACCCCCCAAAACTAAGAATATTCAAATCCATGTACACAAATATATATAGCAGCACTATTCAAATAGCCAAAGGTGGAAACAACCCAGATGTACCCCAATATATGAAAATGCAAATAAAATGTGGTATATCTATTTGATAAAATATTACTCAGCCATAAAAAAGGAATGATGTACTGACATGGGCTATAACATGAATGAACCTGGAACACATTGTGCTGACTGAAAAAAGCTCGCTACAAAAGGACATATCTTATTTGTCCGCCTACTTAGAATATCTCAAATAGGTAAATGCTATAGAAATCAGGCTAGTATTTGTCAGCAGTGGTAGGGAGCTGGGACAAGAATGTGACTGCATAATTGGCATGAGGTCACCCTTGGGTTTTGGAACTATATAGAGGTGATAGTTGTACAACATTGAGAATGTACTCAATGTTACTGAACTATACACTTTAAATACATAAATTTTATGTTATATGAAGTTACCTTAGTTAAAAAAATACTATTATCCTTACATTTTCATTAAAGATTGTACATTATAAATTACTTTTTGCAGGGCAACTCTCTGGGTGGCCTTGGACCAATCCAGTTTTTCCCTTTATATTGCTTGTAGTTTTCAATAATAAGTGTAAAATGTCCTCAGAATGCAATATCCTGAGATAAGGAGAGAATTGCTAAGAGAGCTCAGGCTCTGTTCTAGTTCTTTTCAGAAACAGAATGTCCTTCAATGCATTAGGCCAGCATGTCATGCTATCCCTAGATTGTAACACCCAGGGAAGACTGCTATTTGGATTCCCTGAGCTGAAGTGCAAATGGGGTCGCACAGATGAAAGTCCATCTGCCCTGGGTAGCTTCCTGAGCCTTAGAAGACTGGCTCACCCAAATCCCAGGTTTCTACTGTCCTTTGCTGCCTACTTGTGAATAACAGACGTGCTTCACTTAATTTCTACAAGTATTCTCAAAGGACTAGTGCAAGTTGAAGAAACGTCAGCCCAAGATGCAGTGAACTGAGGTGGTATCCACTGCGCAGTGAATCTGCTTAGCACTTTATTTTCTGTCACTCATTCCTTTAGAACCTATTTTCACAATAACATTGTGGTCCCTGCTATATATATATATATATATATATATATACATATTTATTTTAAAATCAAATATGAGACATTTTCTTGTGTTATGCATGTTTCACCTTGCCTTTACTGATATGCCAGCTATTGGCCATTTACTTTACATAAATAGGCTTTCAATTTTTAAAATTTCTATCACTTTTAGTTTTCATTATATATCTGACTTTTTTCATTTCTGATGTTGTTTAAATATAACGTATTTTTAGTTTTCTAGAGGTTATCTTTAAAACTCTATATTTTATTCTTTAAACTGTATGTTTTGAGTTTTAAAATTCAACCTGCGATATAGTTGGGATATTTGTCTCTGACAAATGTCATGCTGAAATGTAATCCCCAATGTTGGAGGTGGGACCTGGTGGGAGGTGACTGGATTATAGGGGTGAATTCTTATGAATTGTTTAGCCCCATTCCCTTTGCAATAAGTTAGTTCTCGCTCACTCAGGTCACATAAGATCTGGTTCTTTAAAAGTCTAGGACCTCCTCATTCTCTTCTTTCTCTCCTCATTCTCTTCTTTCTCTCCTCATTCTCTTCTTTCTCTTGCTACTGCTCTTCCCATGTGACGTGCATCCCCTGACTTGGCTTTCTGCTTCAGTAAAACTCCTCCCCAGAAGCTGGGCAGATGCTGGCACCATATCTGTATAGCCTGCAGAACCATGAGCCAATTAAATAGCTTTTCTTTATAAATTACCCAGTCTCGGGTATTTCTTTATAACAACACAAGAATGGCCTAATACAACCAGTTTAAATTGACTCCTGAATAAGAAAGAGACAATAATTGGCACACATAAACCTTCTCCAGCCTGCTTTCCTCTACTTACAAATGTTCTGGTTTTATTATCATTTTAGTTATTTTAGCTATTAAATGATATATTTAAGTATTCATAACATAAACCATAAATCTACTTATGTTATATAAGTTGAGAAAATCTCTTTATTTTCATTTCCCCTCATTTAATTTCCCAAATTTTTGTTAATTTTACTATAGTTCATATTTGTTCCTAATTTTTAACGTTTGTTTTGTTTTCAGCAACAACCATAATTAAGCTCAGGCATTATAGTTTTTGGACTTAAAGCTCTTCACTAATTTTAACCAAAAAATCCTCAATGCATACCTTACTTGGTTCCAGTTTATTCTCTGGAACGAATATTGTGCACTTTATTTACTGAGTTTTGCTTATTTGATAATAGATATCTGTTACTTGTGTACTCTGAATGTCAGGTTGGCACATATAGGGGAGTAACGTATTTGTCCTGTGTTCTGATATGGTCCCGAGAACATTGTAAAGATTGCTCCTCAGTTTTTTGCCTTGAATGTTGTCATTGCTAAGTCTCAGTTGAACTAAAATTTTAAATCTTTTTTATAGGTGACTTAATCTTTTACTTAAATTTCCTTAGAATTCTTTGTCATTGAAGCACAGTAATTCAGTAATCCTGATTAGCCTGGAATTAATAATCCCCTCCCTGGCTGCCCATTGAGACAATGAGTCTCTTTAAGGTGTTAATACAGGTATTTCTTCATTTTAACCTTTTTTCTTTGATCTTATGTTTAAATTTTTCTAGGTTTATTTATTCTCTTATCTACAAACACTAGTTTGCTACATACTACTTTCCATAGCTCTAATTTTGTTTCTGTTTCTTTGTATTCTGTTCTTTTCCAATTGGATTTTGTATATTTTCAGACCTTTGACCAATCACCCCTATTTAGGCTAATAGTAACTGAATTCTCATTACATGTCTTCTTTTTCTCTTTCGGTAATGTTCTTGAAATCAGTTTGCTCAGTCTTCATCGCCTGTCATTGCTTTTAGGAGCAGCTATTTCACAAAGGCTGCAGTTTTTATTGTTCTGTTTCCATTGTTTACCTACAAAATGTGATTTACCGTGTGATATAATTTTGCTTTTCTGTTGCTGGCCTTTTGTTTGGGAATGTCTTGGCATAGATGCTTTACTTAGTTCTTTCTCAGTTTCGCTCACCCTTGAATGGAGGCTGTTCTCCATGGACCAGCTATTTGTGAAAGTGTTTTTAGAGAGGGGAAAAGTTAATGAGCGTAATAGCCCCGATTCAACATTATTTCAGTGGTTTCCGAATCTCTCTGTCCTTGAAGTAGTAATGAGTCCACATAGTTCTCAGTCTTCTTTCTCAGGCTCATGGTATGATAATGTGGCATTTTCTTCTTTTAGAAGCCAAGCCTTTAACTACAGGGCTGCACAGTCCCTGAAGTTTCTCCAGCATCCTGGATGTTTCTTGCCAGGATGGTATTTTTGGGTGGATTCCTTCCCAGTCCATTTTCCCTGACACACTTCTATGATACATATGGTTCAAGGACATCTTTCTTGTGTGTTCATTCAAATATTGCAATTTCAATCAAGAACACCTTGAAATGGTCTTTCAGAAAGTGATATCTAACTTGTAATTCTCTGTGTTCCTCTTATTCTGATTTAGATAGGTAGAGACAATTTTCTCTCTTGCTTCCCTTTATTGCTCTGGTGCAATGGTTTCTGCTATTAGCAGTCTTACTGCATGTTGAATTTTGTTTAGTGTTTTTAATTTTGTAAAAGATATATTTTTTTCTATTTTTCATTTTCTCATCTTGGAGAATTGGGCTCATGAAAAGCGGGAGCAGAGTGACCTTTGCTGTCTTTAAATGGAAGGCAAAAACAGACCTTGATGTGTTCTGCAAAATACTCAGGACACACAGTAATTAAAAGATAAACTTGATGTTAAAGCAATGACTGAATACATTAACATGTCTATAATTGTATTCCGTTTCAAAGCCAAGCCTGCAGTCTTATGTCTCGTCCATGTATGAAGTTATCATATATTCTATTCAGTATAAAATGTGTCACTTTACAAAAAATTCATCAAGTTTTGAATTAAGTTAAAGTGTGTTAATATATCATCTTAATAACATATTACCTTATCTGCAAAGGAAAAAAAAGCACATGCTTGATACAAAGGGGGAACTATACCAGACCATTGTAATATTCTTATTTAAAATATTTTATATTTTTAAGATACTGTTTGGGACTCTGAGATCTAAATTATAAGTGTCTTTTGGATAGTATGCATAAAAACAACATGTTCTCAAAGTAAATTTTTGTTTACAAGACAGTACAATCTTTCTCAAATTCTTTGATTCATGTCAAACTTCTTTCCAATGGTTACTGCTGACTTTGCCTACCTAATATGAGGCCTGGAATGGTGCACTTAGATGCTCCATGGCCATTTGGGATATTTGTGTTAGGAGGAAAACTTACAAGTCATGTTTTTAAGAAGTAAAAGAACAGAGTGTGAGGTCTATGTTTTGTGTTACTATATTGTTTATTGCTATGTACCAAAATGTCTCAAAATTTAGCTGTTTAAAAATAACGTTTATTACCACACAGCTCTGTGTGTCAAGATCTTGTAATTCATCTGAATGCCTTTGGTTCATGGTCTTTCTTCAGATTTTAGCAAAGCTCTTGATTGGCGCTGCAGTCTCATCTGAAGGCTCTACTGGAGGGAGGGATGCTATTTGCAGGCTCAGTTATGTACGTGGCTGTTCCTTGCTCTGTGGTCCTCTTCACAGAAATGCTTCAGCTGGCAGTTGGTTTTCACCAGGGTGAATGATGCAAAAGAGACTGTGAGCCGTCACTAAACTCAAAGCCACAGTCTCATTACCCAATCTCAGAAGTGTGATATTATCACTTTGCCATATTCTCTTTGTCAGAAGGAAGAAGATAAATTCAACCCATACTGAAGACCAGAGGATTATACAGGGGCATAAATATTGGGAGGTAGGACCATTGCAGGCTATCTTAGTGGCTGCTAATCAAAGCTACCTTCTGAAAAAATGTGAAAATTTATCATAAATACCAGATTTAAAGTATCCCATTATTTCTGTAGTTTTTGTTTTGTTTTGTTTTGTTTTTGTTGTTATTTGAGACAGAGCCTTGCCCTGTCATTCAGGCTGGAGTGCAGTGGCACAATCTCAGCTCACTGCAGTCTTCGCCTCCTAGATTCAAATGCTTTCTCCCGCCTCAGTCTCCCAAGTAGCTGGGACTGCAGGTGCACACCACCATGCCCGCCTAATTTTTTTTTTTTTTTTTTTTTTTTTGTATTTTTAGTAGAGACAGAGTTTCTGCATGTTGGTCAGGCTGTTCTCGAACTCCTGACCTCAAGTGATCTGCCTACCTTGGCCTCCTAAAGTGCTGGGATTACAGGTGTGAGCCACCACACTTGGCCTTCTGTAGTTTTTCTTGTTATTATCTCTAAATATTTCTTTTTATGTGTCACAGTAGATTTAGATGATTGTATACAATCACCTCTTTAAAAAGGAACTGTTGTGTGTAGAAGAGCCTGTGGGTTTGTATCAGATGTCTGATAGAAACAAGAACATTTATGAATAGAAAATTGTTCCATTCTCCAAATCACGTCAAAAGTACATTGACTATTAGGGAATGGTTTTAGGAAAGAAAAGAACATAGGAAACGAAGAACATGACTAGGCCATTATAAGTTATCTCGGGGTTTAGAAGAGGCATGACTTGTATTAAGTTTTCAAATAGCTCCTCTGATGGTGTAGATGGGCATTGGGTCATTTACTTAATTCTTTAAGCTTCATCTCTAAAAGGGACTAAAGAATGCTAACAATCCACATTTGTGGTGATTATTAGTAAAAAAAAAAAAAAAAAAGACATATCTAGGTAAAACAGCTATTTAATCAAAGGTCTTTTTTTTTCTTTCCTGTTTTTCCTCATATTTTCTCATTTTCTCCCTCCCTTTGTCACCTTTATCACAGTGAGGAATTTCTCGATCTATACAACTTTATGTAATTTTTACATTATTTTTAGCATTTATTACTGTTATTGCTCATCTCTGTATATGTTTCAGTACTGAGTCCAGTTTTTATACATTAAATATGTTCCAGGCATAGTTATTTAATTCTATTGAGTTGAATTTATGAATGATACTAAATATTAACATTTACACTCATCAAATAAAAATTATATGCTAGTGTTCACTTTTATACAAAAATTATAAATGCTAAATATGTATATTTTAAATTATTTGCAGTTGTTACAATGTCCTTGAGATGCAGTAATGCTGCTTTGAGCCTTAAAGTTAATTTGGAAGGTATTTAATCCAAATTCTTTATTTTGAAAGAATCAGGATACTTTTTCATGTCAAGTAAAAAACAGTATAGCTGTGCATATAATGTTTAAATTGTTGACATATGTATTTTGGCATAAAAAATTGGTATAACCTTTTGCAGCTCAAGGGTATACATTCATATATACATATATTAAAATTAACTCAAAATTACCAAGAAAAACTATATATGGTAAAGGACTTTCTACGCCATTTATTTTTCAACAAAATACCATCTTCAAATTATTTTAGTCAAGGAAAGTATTAAGTCTTATAGGAAAACATAGGCTACTTTTATTTTCTGGTCAGTGTGATGATTTTAGCTAGTTTGTAGAGATCAATACTATTTTCTACATCTATACAACATGTCAGGATCTGATAGAGAAGCATTAATAAATTTAAGAGAAATATAACAATATTTCTCCCATTCTTTGGCAATGTTTTAAAATATACATACAAGACAAAGAGAAAAAGTTGAATAATTACTTTAATTGGCATTTATTAATTCTTAAAATTTTCTGTTCATAAAACAATGAAAATCATTTAGAAGGCTGTCTAGTACTCAAGAGATAGTTTTAAATTAGTTAAAATGTTTGTTTAATTTTCTTAAAAGAGTTGAAATGTTCTTTCAACAATAATTAAAATGTGTACCAACAAAAAATAGGCCAAAATGAAGAAACTGATTCTTTATATTTTTAAACTGGATCTCTTTGAATAAAAATATTAATAAAATCAGGTTTGCTATAATTACAATGTGTGTGTTTGTGTATGTGCACATATGCACTGGATTTAGGTGCAGGCTTGTGTATTTAATAGCAAGTATATACAATTACTGATTGAAATAAATTTTGAAAATATTTATAATAATTTGGGTTCTGAGTACTAATATTAGAGCATATTATATCATTATTACATTATAAATATGGTAAAATTCAAAGTAAAAATTCTCCTAAATGGTGTATTTTAATTCCCATCTTTCTTCCTCTTCATCCTCTTATCTTTTTTCAAATGTTGTGTGTATTTTTCCAGGCATCATTTTTTTCATATCCTTATGATACACACACACACACACACACACGCACACACACACATACACACCATTGGTTTCCAAAACTGGTTACACATTAAATGCACTTTTCTAAATCTTTCTTTTTTCAATTAACTATGCTATGAAAATTTTCTCAAAATCTTTTTCTATAATTCGTGGAAATTATGGAAGTTTCTAAAAAAAATTCCCAAACTAAAGGTATTTGATCAACACAAAGGTTGAAAAGGAAAGAGAAACAAACAAACAAAATACAGAAGTAGTTATTTCACACACAAAAAGTGAAAGAGATAAATACAACCAACCATATCAATAATTACACTAAATATAAATGGGCCAAGTAATTTAAACAAAAGAAAAATATTGTTAAACTTGAAAAAAGATAAGAATTACAAGAAGAAATAAATATTTATTACAGAATCATTAAAGTATCAATATTCACCAAAGTATATCAATTAGGAATATATATACACCTCATAACAGGACTTTAAAATATATAAAGGTAGCCAGGCAGGGTGGCTTACACCTGTAATCCTAGCACTTTGGGAAGCTGAGGTGGGGGGACCACTGGAGGCCAGGAATTGGAGAACAGTTTGGACAACATGGCTAGATGCTATCTCTACTAAAAATACAAAAATTAGCCAAATGTGGTGGTGCATGCCTGTAATTCCAGCTAGTCAGGAAGCTGAGGCACAAGAACCTAGCTTGAACCCAGAAGGTGGAGGTTGCAGTGAGCTGAGATCACTCCACTGTACTCCAGGCTGGGTGAGAAAGCAAGACTCTTTCTCAAAACAGAATCAAAAGCAAAACCAAAACCAAAACCAAAAACAAAACCAAAACCAAAAACAAAACAAATAAAGTATGTGAAGCAAAAGTTGACAGCACTTATAGGAAAAATCAATAAAGTCATGATAATGATTGGAGACCAATTGCCCAATCTACAAAAATAAGAGATATATATGAATAATTATATATATGTATGTTATTACGTTAACATGAAAATATGTAAAAGGTGCTTATAGGAAGTTGTGTATTATTTTCGATTCTATTACATAAATTCTACTATTGAAATAAAATAAAAAAGGACTAACAGTAACAATAGTAAATAATAATAGACTAAACAAAAATATGTGAGAAAATATTGCAATATTTTTATAATGCTTCCTCTGATACAGCAATTCAATTTTAACTTTTCAACTCTGTACTGGGTATTTAAATTTTAAAATCTATATTATTTGTGTATTTTTAAGATGCATAGATATAAGACTTCTTAAAAGGAGACAGCAAATACCGTAGAGCTAATTAAACAAATGTTAACTATATTTAATACAAAATGTTAAAGTAGTATATATTAGTTATCTATTGCTAAATAACAATACTTAGCACACACTTAGCAATTTAAAACAACACACATTTATCACTTTACATTTTATGTGGGTAACAAACCTGGGCACAGTCTAAGACTGAAATCAAGATGGTAGAGTTGAATTTTCATCAGAAAAATCAACTGATGAAGAATCCATTTTCAAGCTCATGTGGTTGTTGGCAGTGTTACGGTACATAGTCAGGCAGACATAAGCAGGACAGATGAGGTCCCCCCCGCCCACCCAGGAATGTCAGATGACCATCAGGTGACAGTTTAAAACAATTGGTTGCAGCCAGTGCCAGGGAAAGGCAGTCTCCCAATAGAAAAATGTGAAACTGGTGATCAGCAGCTTCCCAATAAGATCTCAGGAGTTGAGCAAGTGGGCGCAAGCATGCATATTAAGAGGCAAAATTGTGGAGTTTAACTGGTATATGCAACATCCGACTGGTAAGGGAGGAACGTCTTAAGTGAGCATGTGTACAACTCTAGTAAGCCCACTGTACTTGTGTTTCCTCCCAAGTGCTAGCAGGCCACTGTGCATGTGGACAGCCCACCCCAAGGGAAGAATCACAGGAGAAGGGATGCATGACCCTGGAATTATGCCAGTGTATAAAACTCCAAGTCAAAGCTCAAACAGGGCACTTGATCTCTCAAGTTGCCTGCTTGGACCTCTTTCAAGTATACTTTACTTGCTTTCATTCATGCCCTCAAACTTTTGAATAAGCTTTCAATCCTGCTTTAAAACTTGCCTTGGTCTCTCAATCTGCCTTATGACCTCTGGGTCAAATTCCTTCCTCTGAGGTGACAAGAAGATTGCTGTAGATCTGTATAGATTTGCCGCCAGTATCAGTAGGATTCCACTTTTTGTGGGCTGTTGGATTGAGGAACTGTTTCCTGCTGGCTGTTATCCAGAAGCTTTCCTCTTTTTTCCCTGCTAAGTAGCTTCTCCATATGGCAGCTTACAGCATGCAAGCTTGTTTCTTCAAAATGAACGGGGGAGAGTCATGTAGTAAAAAGAAAGCTTCGATCTTTGTATCATAATCACAAAAGTAAAATCTTATCACCTTTGCCGTATTCTATTGGTTAAAAGGAAGTCACAATACTTCCCACACTCATGGGTTGGGGGGTAACAAAATCGGAAGTCAGAATCACAGCAGCCACCTTAGAATATGTCAGCCCAATATGTTTCTTTCTGTTCCATGGTACAGTAGGATAATTTTGCTCTTCATGTGTTCTTTGTTAAAGGGAATGTCTCTGAACTTTCTACATCCTTTAGTATACCATATTTTTTTATGTAGCAAATCACACTTTTTAGTCATGTTGCCTTCAAGGCGAGAAGAGAGGGCATTTAGCAGGTAAAATCTTTTCATTTTGTTTTAAAATAAGCTTACAGTAGCGGCAAACTGAAAGAAATGCATGTGAAAATGGAATACTTAGAATTGTACTTACCAGCAACAGGTTTTTAGATTTATGTCCTATCCATAAGCCTGTTTTGGGATTATGGGATTTATGTCATATCCAAAAGCTTGTTCTGTTAGCTCACCAGTTGTCTGCCAATCAGACAAATAGACTTTACATACAAAGCTGTCATAAGAGACAAATAAGGTTATTATATAATAAGAAGCCAGTTTATCAAGTGGAGTTAACAATTGTAACTACATATGTGCCCAATATTGTAGAATCTAAATATATAAAGGAAGTATCAGCAGAACTGAAAAGATAAATAGACAGTAATACAAGAATAGTTGAAAGAAGAAAGGAACAAAAGAAATACAAAACACTTAGGAAGCAATTTTACAAAATGGCAAGGATATTAAGATGTCAAAGACTTATAGAATGTTAAAGATATCAGTATCAAAGAACTTGATAGGTAAAGATAGTATTTACCTATCAATAATTACTTTAAATGTACATGAATTAAATTTTCCATGAAAATACAGAGTGGATGAATGGAAAAACAAGATCCAAGTATATGCTGCCTATATGAGATTCACTTTAACTTTCAGAACACATAGACTAAAAGTGAAAGGATAGGAAGGGATATCCCATGCAGATGGTAATCAAAAGAGATCTTTTGTGACTATACTCATATAAGAAAAGAATAGAATTTAAGTAAAAAAAAAAAATTCCACAAGAGATGAAGAAGGGCATTGCATCATAAAAAGTGGTAAATTTATCAAATGTCAAATGGACATAGCAATTATAAAAGTATGCACACCCAACACTGAAATACTTAAGCAAATAAAGCACATATTAACAGAACTGAAAAAAGAAATACAATAATCAAATACAATGATGGAAAAATATCTTAAGACAAAAATAGAAACACAACATACCAAAACTTATGGGATGCAGCAAAAATAATTCTAACAGGCAATTCTGTAATGATAAATACCTACCATGATAAAAAAAATCTTAAATAAACAATATAACTTTATACTTCAAGGAAATAGAAAACAGAAGAAAAATAGAAAACATAGCCCAAAGTTAGACGACAGAAGGAAAAAATACATATCAGAACAGTAATACATATAACAGAGATTAGAAAATCAATAGAAAATATAAACCTTTAGATGACCTAAAGAAAAAAGAAAATAACTTATAAATGAAAAAGGAAATATTGTATGTGTTACAGAAATACAAGGGATTATAAGAAACTACTCTGAACAGTTACAAATCAACAAATTAAATAGCCAGAATAAATGGATAAATTCTTAGAAACACACAATTTACAAAGTCTGAACCATAAAAAAAAAAAAGAAAATTAAAGCAGAACTGTAGTGAATAAGATAGTAGGAACAACAACGAAAACTTTCCAACAAAAACAACAAAAATGCCTGGGGCATTATGGCCAATTTTTCTCAAACTCTTCCAAAAAATTAGAGAGGAGAGAATACTTGCAATCTCATTTCACGAGGCTAGCAATACCTTGATATTGAAGCCAGACCAAAGGCACATCCAGAAAAGAAAATTATAGGCCAATATCCTTGATGAATATAGATACAAAAATCATTCACAAAATACTAAGAAACCAAATTCAACAGCACATTATTAGTATCATACGGCATGATCAAATAGGATTTATCCTTCGGATGCAAGATGGTTCAAGATACACAAATCAATAAATACGATATACCACATTAACAAAATGAAGGATAAAAATTGTATGCTCACTTCAATACTTCTAATAAAAGCATTGAACAAAATTCAATGTCCCTTTATAATAAAAACTCTTAAATTAGATTTAGAAAGTCAGCTGAGTGGGAGAAACTGCAAACATAAATAGATCAGGGTAAAATCCAATGAGAAGGGGAGATTAATTAAAGTTGTAAAAAGGGAATAACAGCAAGCATTTGGATCTAGGAGGGAAACATTTCAAGCACAGAAAGGAATCAATTCAAAGACTGAGCAGAAGAATGTAGAAATAGTCAAGAAACACTAGGAAAGTCAATGCACTTGAGCTTCATGAGCAAGGGGTGTATTCTAAAAAGATGAAGACAACAGGAGATGAGCATGAGGATGATTATCAGTATTTTAATAGCTCATTTTGTATACTTCCAAATGAAATATATTTGGGGGGATGGTATAGGGAAAGCGTAGGACCCCCTTCCTTTTCTTCTTTGTTCAAATATATTCAACTCATATAAAGCAGGAACTTGAAAATGCCTATTGAAGACAGTAGTCCAATTGTTACAGCATAATGTTTGGAAAAACAATGGTAATATACAACTGAGCTGTATTACAGATAATGCTGATGCTTCTATACATGCTTGAGTTGTAAAAGCTGTGCTAATTAAAATAAGAGTCATGCACAATTTCACACTAAATCTGTTTTTTGGTAATTATTTTTCTGTGAGAACATAGTTTATTTTTGCTTATTTGTGCATTCAGATTCACATTATCTGCCCCAGATCCAGTGTGAAAGGAAAATGCATGGTAAACTAATACTGACCTAAGAAAATGTAAAGTTGCTCCAAAATCATATTACACAAAGGATGCACTTCCCCTAAATAGAAGAACCATTTATACAACAAAATATCGTTGAAGGCTGAGACTAAAAATCCAGCCCCACTAAGAACAAAACAAACAATAGTATTAACACAAGGGAATTACATATATGTGAAATTTTCTAAAGATTATGTATAAATGATTGGCAGAAATCCATCATATCCACATCTTACTGTGCTTTATATTCTTCAAGAGAATATAATGTATTATATCCAAGTATTCTATTCTATTTTTTGTGATGCACATCAAAACAAGGTTCACAGCAGAAAATGTTTAAAGATATTTTTAGTGACTCTCTTGGTACAAAAAAATGAAGAAATTTAATTATATTTTAATTATATTTAATTATAGTCAATGGCACTAGTGAGGTATACCATTACTTATATATATTTTAAAATCTAGATGTACGTTTACTCAAGGAACACCCTTATGTTAATCTCATTGAATTCAGGTAGCTGAGGAGAATGTTTGCACAGATGAATATGTCAAAGTTTTTTTTTTTTTTAATTCTTATTGGTATGATAGCTAAAGTGTTCCCTGTCTTGAGGAAGGGATTCTGAACAGCAGCAGTAACCTAAGCAAAGTGATATATAAAGCAATTTAATGAAGACATGGAGGTGGGGATGAAACTTGTTTTGCAGAATTTTGTTCAACATTATCTTATTTGCTGTTTGTAGGCATTTTGAAATGTAACTGAAGAATTTAAGCTGTAATGACTATTTTAACCCACTTTAGTTATACCAACTTTGCTTTGAAGGTTTTCTAAGATATCTAAAACATTCAATATTATTATTAAAACATACGCTATAATTTTTATTAGGAAATTGTAGGCACTGTTCTTATGTATTATTTCTGCTCAATATCACAAATTATGCATTAGTTTACCTTTGGCAATAGTAATAAATAATGCTGACCTATAACTAGAAGCCATTTACAGAGTAAACAGGACTGACCATAGATGTTTACTATGGTAAGTGAAAGCCCTTAACCATTATGATGAATTATGCAATAATTTTGTGTATATGGCCCACATATCCTGATATTTTGTTATTGGTAATTGGATTTTTGTTGCTGTTGCTGATCAACGTTGCTAAGAATGTATTCATTTTATTACCATTTGAAAGAACTGGTATTCCTCATTTTATAATTTATTATTTCTCTATTTTTAGTTTCTTAAAAATTATTTGGCTCTCATTTTATTTGGTTCTACTTATAGATTTAGCTTAATCTTTTTCTGTCTTCTTAAATTAGAAACTTAAAAATTATCATTAAAACTATATTTTACCTAACATAAACATTTACATATAAATTACCCTGAAGCTCTGTTTTAGATGCATTGCACATATTTACATACGTTAGATTTTCACTATCATTCAGCTTTATGATGTTTTCTTGTCTAGTGTTTTCTTTATTAAGCCAGTGGATTATTGAAGTATGATGTTTAATTTTTATGTATTTTAATTTTTAAATTAAATTTAAGTTTAATTATATTATAACCAGAGAACATGCCCTATGTGACTTAAATCATCTTAAACTTAATGAGATTCATTTCATGATCCAGCATTTGGCCTGTATTAGTGAATGTTCCATGTGCTCTTGAAAATAATGCATCTTATAGAATTGTTGTATATAGTGTCCTAGAAGGGTCAAGTAGGTTAACTTGTTTGGTATTGTTCAAATCTTCTTTATGCTTACTAGCTTTTTGGTCTCGTATTTTGATCACTTATAAAAATGAAGTTGAAATTTAAATTTCCTGCTTTAGTTATATCAATTTTTCTTTCATATATGTTGAAGCTCTATTATCAGATAGATATTTATAATTTTTTTTGAATTGACCTTTTTATTATTATAAAACATCAAGCCTTTTCCTCTGGTAATTTTTCTTACCTTGTCATCTGCTTTGTCTGATACAGTAATGCAAGCTTTCTTGTGATTAGTGTTTGTGTGATATGTCTTTCAGATCTTTTGATTTTAACATGTCTATATAATAATATTTAAAGTTGGTAGCTTTGTGAACAGCATGTAGTTTTTTTTAATCCAGATACAAAACTTTTGTCTTTGAATTGAAGTGTTTAAGCTCACCAGCATTTAATATAATTATTAATATGGTTGAACTTAAGGCTAAGATCTTGCTATTTTTTTCTTTCTTCATCTGTTTTTTATTTTTTGTTGTTGTTGTTGATGATGATGTTCTTCCTTCTTTGGGACTGACCAAACAGTTCATATTATGTATTGTTATATATTTTGACTCTACATGTTATAAGCCCCACTATATATATATATGTATATTTTTTTGGTTTGTTTTCTTTTAATAATATAGTTTAAATGACTTAAAATGTTTTTGAATAACACAAACTTTTATAATTAACTACATATTTGCTGTATCGTACTTTGTATTCTTTCCTGTATATCTAAGTTTATCTGTGGTATCATTTTCCTTCAGCCTGAGGAACTACTTTTATATATGTTGTAGTATGGATCTTGTGATATAAATTTTTTTATTGAAAAATTTCTTTGCTTTAATTCTAGAAGGATAGTTATGCTGTATATATAATTTTAGATTGGAAATTTTTGTTTCTGTTTTCTGTCTTAGCACTTTAAAGATGTTCTCTCCTTGTTTTCTGGCTCTCATTCTACCTGATGAGAAGTAAGCCATAATTCTTATCATTGTTGTACTGTACTTAAAGTCTTTTTCTACTTAAAGCTTATTTTTTTTGGTATTATTTATGGTTTTAAGTAATTTAACTATCATATACCTCATTATCTATTTTTAATTTATTCAGTTGGGTATATTAAACTTTCTGGATTAACAGATCTGAAATTGTTTATTAAATTTGAAAAAATAATTGACCATTTTTCTTCCAATATTTTTATGGCTGAATAGTGCTCTGTATCTCTTTTTCTTCTTTCTCTCACTCTCCTCTTTTTTCTGGCTTCATTTACAAGCATATCCAGTGAATTGTATTTTAGTTTAAATTCATTTCTTTAGATACCCAAAATCTTCATCTTTTCCTGTAAATTATTTAACTTAATCCTAATAGTTACTTTTAATTTTTTTGTTGATTCATTGCAAACACTTGCTTATCAATAGATCTGTTTTTATTAACATTATTTTCTTCTACAGTGGAATATAAATACAATGGAATACTGCTCAGCCATAAAAAGGAATGAACTAATGGCATTCGCAGCAACCTGGATGAGACTGGAGACTATTATTCTAAATGAAGTAACTCAGGAATGGAAATCCAAACATTGTATGTTCTCACTCTTAAATGGTAGCTAAGCTATGAGGATGCAAAGGCATAAGAATGACACAATGGACTTTGGAGACTCAGGGAGAAATGGCAGGAAGCAGGTGAAGAATAAAAGACTACAAATTGGGTGCAGTGTTTACTGCTTGGGTGATGGGTGCACCAAAATCTCACAAATCACCACTAAGGAATTTACTCATGTAACCAAATGCCGTAAGTTATGAAAATAAAAAAAATTTTTTTTTAATTATTTTCTCTTTATTATTCTTGTACTTTCTGTTTCTTTATGTTTCTGGACTTTTTATTGTAGCATACACATTGTATAAAAACTGATGTATAAAATCCTTTAAAATTTAATTACATTTTTGTTTATTTAAACTCTTTTCTTTGACAAGTCCTTAGACATTATTCAGAAATTTTCTAGAGTCAATTTGAGCTGGTGCTGGGTCACAGCTTTAATTAGAATGAATTCACTTATGAATGGACAACTTCAACCTCCCAAGCAGCTGCTTTTTTAGCTGGGAAGATGGTTGCAGTTTAATATACTTTCACTTCAGGTAGGGACTGAAAACACAAGAATAGCACTACGTGTGGTATGTGTTTTCTCCCTGTTGATGTTTGCTGCTGCTTTCTTGGCAAAAACTGAGGGAAGGGGCAAAGGAACTTTGCCTAATGATTCATCCTTGTGTTTACAACTGTTTCAAATTCTTATTTGTTCTGCCTACCCACACTGTATTCCAAGGAGTCTGGTTGATTTTCCCTTATTTCCATAAAATATTTCTATGTCAAGCCCCCCCACCATTCCCATGCTAGATGCCCATCTCCAGGTCTGGAAGGTTGTAGTTGCTCTCTGGTCTTGTTTCTCTCTAGATTTCAGTTCACAAGAAATCTCTTATTCACCACTTTTTACTGGCCCTGTTAAAAAAAAAAAAAAAAAAAAAAAAAAAAGTAGGTCTGGCACGGTGGCTCAAGCCTGTAATCCCAGCACTTTGGGAGGCCGAGGCGGGCGGATCATGAGGTCAAGAGATCAAGACCATCCTGGCCAACATGGTGAAACCTCGTCTCTACTAAAAATACAAAAATTAGCTGGGCATGGTGGCGTCTACCTGTAGTCCCAGCTACTCAGGAGGCTGAGACAGGAGAATTGCTTGAACCTGGGAGGCGGAGGTTGCAGTGAGCCGAGATTGTGCCACTGCACTCCAGCCTGGTGTCTGGTGACAGAGTGAGACTCTGTCTCAGAAAAAAGAAAAAAAAAAAATTATTGGCTGGGCAAGGTAGCTCATGACTGTAATCTCAGTACTTTGGGAGACAGAAGTGGGTGGATTGCTTGAGGTCAGGAGTTCCAGACCAGCCTGGCCAATACAGTGAAATCCCATCTCATCTCTAGTAAAAAAAAAAAATACAGGTCAGGTGTAGTGGCTTATGCCTGTAATCACAACACTTTGGGAAGCTGAGGCAGGCAGATCACGAGGTCACAAGTTAGAGACTAGCCTGGCCAACATGGTGAAATCGTCTTTACTAAAAATAGGAAAATTAGCAGGGCATGGTGGTGTGTGCCTGTAATCACAGCTACCTAGGAGGCTGAGGCAGGAGAATTGCTTGAAACTGACAGATGGAGGTTTGCAGTGAGCCAAGATTGCGCCACTGTACTCCAGCCTGGGCAACAAGAGTGAAACTCTGTCTCAAAAATAAATAAAATAAAATAATACAATATAAAAATTAGCGGGACGTGGTGGCTCATGCCTGTAATCCCAGCTACTCGCGAGGCTGAGGAAGGAGAATCGCTTGAACTCGGGAGATGGAGGTTGCAGTGAACCACAATCTTGCTACTGCACTCCATCCAGCCTGGGAGACACAGCAAGACTCCCTCTCAAAAAAAAAAAAAAAAAAAAAAAGGGAGATTGATTTATTTATTTCCCAGATTTAACTTGTGTTCATCACAGGAGAAAGGTCTTTTTTGCCTTCCTACCTCCTAACTACAGATGAAAGTTCTTCACTCCCTGTATGCCAAAAAAAAAAAAAAAAAAAAAAGAACCACCTCAGAATTTAGATTAATTTTACTTCTAAGGAATGGGAACTGTGCCTTATTTATCTTTATATTCCCAATACATAGAATTGTTCTTTAAAAAGTTTTAAAAAATAAAAAATGATTCTTATATCACCCACATAGCGGTAACAGTTGTTATGTTAAAAGTTGAAATATAGACAATGGCTCGGATAATTTTAGAGATTTTCTTGGAATAGTCAGTGAGTAAAATTCCACACATAGACCTGACTGAATAGAAAACTAGCAAAACCTAATCAAGGAAATCTAAAAGAAAACAATGGTTTAGACAAGACTCATTTCGAGTTGATATGCACTATCACTATCATCATTATTTTATTATTATCTTCAGTATCACAATTGGCATTTATTGTATCATGAACCCATCTTTATGTTGAGATTTTTATGAGCTGTCTTATTTAATATTCATAAAAATGTTATAGGAAAATTACTATTATAAAAAGCAAATTAAATAAAAGAGTAAGAAATTGCAATGAATCTTTAATTTTTAATTCAACATCCCTCAATATTTATATAGATATATCCAATGGGAAATAAACGTGAGCACATTGATATATTTTTAGCTGTGATGCTCACTGGTGACTGTAATATATTAAATTTAAATAATGCATAAAACTTTCCAAATAATATAAATGTGAGTTATTCTGCAACTCACCTTCTAGTCTGTATTCCATAGGAAAAAAACTGTATCTTATATAAATAATTATATTGTGGTATTTACACAGAAGGATTCCTTCTCTAATGTATTAATAGAATTGATGTAGTAGTGATTGTATCTGCGTACATACAATAATACATAATATATTATTTAATTTTCTCTTGTACTAAACCATGGAGTGTTTTCTTGACATTAGAAATACAAAAGAAATTTAGTGAACGGGAGAGCTGATGTGAAAATAAAATTTCATGTCAGTATTACTTATAAAAATAAAGGAATAAAGAATATCCTACCACATTCAACTATATGCTTCTGTCATGGGTTTTATACTGTATTACTTAACCATTAAATGTGCCATATTTAATGGTTACATTTATGTGGATACATACATAAAAATATGTATCCACATAAATATATAAAATTTTATATGTATATATTTTGCTTGTAAGCCTCAGAAATCACTTTAGCTAATTTACCAAATTGAAATTTACCAAAAACCAGAATTTACTTGAAGGATAAAGGATTTTGTAGAGTCAAAGGGGTATTGTTTAATCAAACTTAGAAAGTTTTAGGAATCAGGGCATATCAAGGTTTCCAGATATACTAGCTAATTTCTTCAAGCATCTCCACTGATATAATTTGGCCTAAGAGCAAAATCTCAGGGGGAGAGAGTACACTTGGCTTAATCTGGGTTAAGTGTCAACTTCTTGGAGGGTAAAGGGCAGAGCACTTTGAATTACATGACTTAACAATGGCAAATTTTACTACCGTGAACAGAACAAAGGGGCTGTGGGTGCCATGTGGCTTAAGGCATCAAATATCTGGTATCACTTAGACTAAGAAGAGTATATGCAGAAGTAGAATACAAGTATAGCAATATTAAATGAGAAATTTAGTATGTAATAGTCTACTAATTTATAGTAGAGGAGAATATTACCATTATTAAATAACTTTCCATATTTATTTTGCTAATACAAAGACTTTGGGAAGTTAGCCTCCAAGTGAGGCAGTAAAGTGGTACATTTAGAAGTCCATAAAGAATAAACATTAGTGGTTTGCATTTTTGAAGGCCAAAATTCATGTTTCTGAGGTAGGAAAGATTCAAAAACATTGCATTCTTCCTTGTTTAACTTTAGTCTATTATATTTCTCTGGTGTTAGCACACTTTCAGCAGCTTTCCATCATTATGTCAGGGTAGCACTTCATAATATTTTTCACATTTTCTGCCTCATACATCAAACTATAGAATTTTCTCCATAAGACAGACCTGTCATTCTGTAAAACTTTTAGCAATGTTCTCATTTTTACCTGACATCTAGAAATACCTGAAGTAATAAAAAATCATTTTTACCTCATATTTGCTTTGGTTTTCATTCTGTCCCTGTCAGTCTATACACAGTAGAGCAAGGGAAGATTTATATAACATCCTTTTGGGTGTTCCAGAATCAGACAAAGAATCCTTACCTTAGCTGATTTTTTTCCCACAGAATTTTACAGAAAAGCATAACTTCTATACTTAAAATAATACCCTCTTTGTATAACTTTACTTTTTTCATGAATAATTTCTCTCTGTTAAGAAGTTTATATATATATGTAAATATTTGTATCTGTATATGTACTGTATATATGTACACATATATACACATACATATACATACATACACATATATAGTTTATATATAAAAATCCACAACCACAAGGAAAAGACTTCATTTAAGAATGTTACTATTTTGAGCAATTTAATGAGCATATAAGGAAATTACATTTATGTTGCTTAGTATTATGTCATAATAGCTTTCAACCAGTTATCAAGACATTTATAAAATACGATTTTATCAAACAACCAAGTTTCAATTGAACTCTGAGAATGCAAACTAAGCACTAAAGTAAATCCTTATTTTCAAACAACAATTTCCCAAAGTGGTTTAATTAAAAATATACATCTGATTCGAACATGTTTAACTTGAAGGCATAAGACTTTCAAATGATTAATTGGAAAAGCAAGAGGTATTAATGACCTGAAAATCTAAAATGTTATATAATCTTTTAATATGATTATGTATTTTTTCATAGTTTTATTATGAACAATAGACATATTTTATGGAGCACTTACCATGTGCCAAACACCATGTAAATGCATTAACTCTATGGATCTCCAAATAAAGCTGGGTATGGTTGATATTCTTACTTAATACAGAGGAAATTGAGGCTTAGAGAGGTTAACCAATTTTTCCAAATCCACAAAGCTTGGAATAGTAGAGCTGCCATTTGAACTTCAGCAGTCAGACTTGAACTCTCTGTCTCAATCACTGAACTATATTACATTGCATAGAGAAGTCACTTCCTTGTACAGAAACCAAAGAACACCAAGTTGAAAATATTACAACGTATTCCGATCAAATTTATCATTTTCCTAGCCATGACTTCATAATAGGGCCAAAAGAGATATTCTTCCAGTCAATAACCTGTTTTGACATAAAAATAAACTCCAAAACAGAGCTACAAAAATAATCAATACACACCATTAGAAAATACACCTTTTTGTATATTTCCAGTTAGCGCACCTGAGAGGACTAGCTTTGTGTTCTAAGAAAAAAGTGGAAATGATAGTGATCCAGAGAGCTTGAGAAGTGATACATGCTCCTACCTTCTCAATATACCTTATCATGTTAATAATAGAGTGCTGAGGCCAGCTTACTTTTATTTATTTTAGTGTTTTCAAATTGATTTAAAATAATGAGTAAGTACATAATCTAGAAACTGTCACTGAAGACAGAGTGAAAAATCTAATTTTTGCTATCTAATGTGAAAAGTTTGGTTTGAATGTTCTGAGTAGGAGATATTAGATCTTCTGAAAGCAGTCATTGACATAAAATCTGATGAAGTGACTAGCTGTCATGAAGGATTCTAAAGAGACTGATTATTTCCGAATGCCAAGGACATAATTGAGCTGACCAGGATTCACAAAAATACATTAATGCATTATCAGTTTATAAAGATATGTTTTATAATTGTTGTCTTTCACTGTTTGTTTTGCATGTGAAATTAGAGACAAAACCTAAGTAGTTTATAGTATTTCCAAATGTTTCTTTTACTAAAGCTTCTAGTTATCATACTTATTTAAATGCATGACAACATCAGGTTTTTTTGCTTTAAATACTCCCAATACATAGCTTACCTCCACTCATAGCATAAGATGAAGGGTTATTTTGAAAGTTTGATTTAGCCTTTCAATATAAAGATACAAACTAAAAGTCCATTCAACTTTTATTTTTACTAATGAAAATATTGAATAGTTTTCTGCATTTCTAAATAATTTTATTCATCACAGCTTGGTTTTGTAATAATGTCTACATTTTGCTTCAAAATTAATTTTAATATACACATGATACATAGAAATATTTTTCTTTAAATGATTGAATTTAAAAAATGTGTTTGGATTTCCAGACCTGATTCTGTAATTTAGATAATATGACGCCAGGTGGCAGGAGTGTGTCCATAACCAAACTGAAATTGAAACAGTCTTTTTTTTTTAGCAGCTGACAAAACATTACATTTTGCATATAAAAATATAATTATTAGATGACCAATACAGTAGCAGTGAATAGACATTCTCTTGAAACTTGATGCTTTTAGTCATATGTTTTTAAAGGTAAAGAAGAAAAAGAAATTATCTTTTGTCCAGATGAACTTGCAAATGGAATTTCAGATTTTCATTATGTGGATTATTTCATTTTTAATTAACATAACTGAATAATAAAGAAAGCATTTCATTTTTATTAGTCTGCCATTGAGACATTGAGCTTTGGTAACTCCTAAAGTGATGGATTTGATATATGAATCTTTCTAACAAAGAAAACAGTGCAATTTCTTCATGCTTTGTCAATTTTATCTTATCCACTAATACTGAATCCCAGGTGAGAGTTAAATTATGTATCTCCATTTTCAGGTGTCAGCCTCTTAACTAATCATCTTCCCATGGCTGTCTGGGCACATCATCACTTCCTAAAGCAATGACACCCACTCAGAGTTTATTGAAAGAATTTCTCATACTGTGTTTGTCTTTACTCTCTGTTAGTTGTCACTTGCCTGTTCTTTTCCAACGATATCTATCTCTTAAATTAGTGAAAATTTTGCGTTTTCCTGGCCAATTATCCTGATTCTTGAAACTTAACGGCTAGAGAAGCATGATGGAAAAAATCACTACAGTATAGGAATCTGAGTCAAACTCCAGTTTCTGCCACATTCTAGCTATTTTTTTACATCTTTGGGCTTCTGGGTCTACATATGTACATCTATGTATTAAATTCTGAACTTCAACTGGATGGTAATGTTTCATTCTACTTTTAATATTCTCTAATTCTAGTTGTCACTGACTATAACACTGATGGATTGGATGTGGTTAGTTTACTTTGATAATAATACACGTTTTATGATAATGATTACAATCAATGTGTCTGGTGTGATTTTTAACAATGTAATTCTTTATTTCATTAGGCTGCGTTTCTCAGCCCTCATGGTCTGTAAATATGTTGAAATAAATTTCAATCATAGTGAATTGTACCAACATTAAATGCAAAGATGCAGGGTATTTCAAATTGGCACAGGCCAATTTTGGGGTGGGAGCCACACTTCGCTAGAGTCCACATGTGCCGTTAGAGGGACCAAAAGTACACTATCCACTCTGCTTGTTGGTAAAACAACATGCCTAGGTAAATACCTTTCTATTCAAATATTAGTAAGATAAAAATATTGTTTAAAGCATAACTTCCTCCAAGAAAAACAATTAGGAGAAAAGCAGACACTAAATGTATCTGTACAAATAATTTCTAAAATTAAAAAATGAAAGTATTATATTATGTGCTTGGTGTTATCAAGTATATCAAAGAAGAAATGGCCATAAGAAACAAGAGCTTGAACCCATAATAGAAAAGAAAAATTAGGATGAAGACAAAAATGAAAGAAAATAAACTGATGTTACAAATAAAAAAGCTTAAAAATACAAAATATTCTAGTGGCAAAGACCATATCTGAAATTTATGAAAAATTTAATCAATGATTTGATTCATAAAATTAAAAGACTGACCAATAATCCAGTGGGAGAAGACTGAAATTGATTTCAATGAAAGAGTTGGCTTAGACATTGAAGAACAGAGAATGGTAACCTAATCTAACATTACAGTTTCTGCAGGAAGGCAACCAACAAGAAATTGCAGACTTTCTATAAGTTTTACATTTATTAACATATTCAATTTTTATGATTACTTGGTGAAATAGGTGCTGTTACTGTTTCCCTATTATGGATAAAGAAACTAAGAAACAGTTTAAGATATGTACAGAAGGTAGCATAGCCAATAAGGGCAGAGTCAGGATTAAAATCCAGCTTGTGTGACTCCAGAGCATATTCTTTTACCTAGTATTTCATTACAGAAATGAAATATTAGGCTACTAATATGATAAACATTTTGTGTTATTATGTGCACAATTCTTAAATACATACAGGAGAAAAATCACTAAAAATACAAAATATAAGGTGCTGCAGTGGCTCACACCTGTAATCCTAGTATTTTGGAAGGCTGAATTGGGTGGATTACTTGAGGTCAGGAGTTCGAGACCAGCCTGGTCAACATGGAGAAACAACCCCGTTTCTACTAAAAATACGAAAATCAGCTGGGCATGGTGGCAGGCACCTGAAATCCCTGCTACTAGGGAGGCTGAGGGAGGACGATCGCTTGTACCTGGGAGGTGGATGTTGCAGTGAACTGAGATTGTGCCACTGCACTCCAGCCTGGTTGACAGAGTGAGACTCTGTCTCAAAAAAAGAAAACAACAACAACAACAGCAAAACCCCCAAAGTATAGAGATGCCATTTTTTAAATCAAATATAAATCTTAAAAATACTTCAGCCTAGGGAAGTGATTGTTTTCATATAAAATATCAGATTTCTGAGAATTTTCTAGAAAGCAATTTGATTATATGGATCAGAAACTTTACAAAACTTTTAGATTTGGCCTTTGGTCCAGGGAATTTGAATCTAAGGGGTGTCCTAAGAAAATACATAGCATTGAAGAATGCAATATATTGCATTATTTGTTATACAACTTAGAATTGGGGAATAACTAACTGTATGATAATAGGAAACCGTTTATCAGCCTTGACTGTTCATCACAATCTTCTGTAGAGATTCTACCAAAATTATAAACTCAGAATTTGTAAAAAAAACCCAGAGGTAATTAGTTTGAGTTAACATTAAATAAATTATGGTGCTGATTAGTAATATATACTTTTATATAATTTTATTCTTTTTTTTTTTTTTTGGAGACGGAGTTTCGCTCTTGTTACCCAGGCTGGAGTGCAATGGCGTGATCTTGGCTCACTGCAACCTCCGCCTCCTGGGTTCAAGCAATTCTCCTGCCTCAGCCTCCCGAGTAGCTGGGACTACAGGCACGTGCCACCATGCCCAGCTAATTTTTTGTATTTTTAGTAGAGACGGGGTTTCACCATGTTGACCAGGATGGTCTCGATCTCTTGATCTCGTGATCCACCCGCCTCGGCCTCCCAAAGTGCTGGGATTACAGGCGTGAGCCACCACGCCCAGCCATAATTTTATTCTTAAAAATTAAAATATAGTAAAATATTTTCTTCAGACATAGTCTTGTTCTGTTGCCCAGGGTGGAGTGAAGTGGCAGTCTCAGCTCACTGCAGCCTCCACCTCCTGGGTTTAAGCAATCCTCCTGCCTCAACCTTCCAAGTAGCTGGGATTACAATCATGTGCCACCATACTGGGCTAATTTTTGTATTTTGAGAAGAGACGAGGTTTCACCATGTTGCCCAGGCTCATCACACACTCCTGAACTCAAGTGATCCACCCGCCTTAGCTTCCCAAAGTGTTTGTTTCATAGACATGAGCCACTGCGTCTGGCCAGAAATTATTTATTTAAATCGTATTTGAAAATAATATTTAATAATATCATACAAAAAAATATTTGTATTTTTTGAATACTTTTAATTCAAAAGAAGAGTGGAGTTAATATACTGTCAGATGTTGAACAAATGTGCCACAAATATGCCACTCTGGTCTACACTTCACTAGGAGAAAAATTTTATACATAGAGTGTATGCTTCTACTCTAAGATTTAGTTAATTTCACTGTTAATGTCACGGCTAAGAAACATACATTTTGTTAAGGACAGTGTTTTTACTTGGTTATCCTCAAATCTTTAGCTACTAACAGACTATCTTGAAGAGACTTGGCATTAAAAGAATAAATGAATTAACAGAAGATGAGAGAACAACTAAATGAATGAAAAAGCAAATATAAAAGTATTTACAGAAAATCTTATATATTAATATATCTTTGAGAGGATTATGTATGTTTTCTCATTTATTTTCCAATCTGAATTTCTTTCATTCTTGTGGTTTGGAGTAGCACTTTACATAAAAACATTAATATAGTATTTCTTTGCTGAATTCTTAATTGCCATATAAATTTTTTAGGATGGTAGACTTGAGTTTATGGTCAGAATTCTGCGTCAAATATTAGAATTGCAAATAAGGCACTCTTGCTTTGTATGAAAAGAACAAGAGCTGCCAGTGTCTGAAAAGTTAATTAGACAAAACAGACAATTAATTATATCTTATTAACGTGTAAAAGACCTGTGACAAATTGCACTCATTGAGTGCTCTTATACATCTGAAGAGGTCAAGTTACTTTAAAAGTTTGTTGTTAATGGAAGACAAATGTATCTTTATGTGCTTGATAAGAATATTATAAACTGCATTATTTATGACTACGTTAGAATACTTAATAATTTTAGGCTTTAAATTAAGCTGCTCATTAAACAAGAGAGCTAGTACTAAGTTCTTAAAATAGGCCATACAGGCTTGCTGCAGTGTAAGATAAATTTGAATGTTCAGAATTTCCTTAGAATGTCTTCATGCTTTTATGTTTTTTAAGTGACTGAGCCCTTCAAATGATAAGCTTGTCTTGATGTGCCCTCAGTAAAGGGACAATCTGTTCATGAACAATATTAACCCCAAGGAGATATATATTTCATTTTAAAAAGCTCCCAATTGCTTAAACTAAAGTCCATTCAGTTGAATAGTTTCATTAGCTCTTAAACTTTATTTCAAAAAAAAAAAAAAAAAAAAAAAAAAAGGAAAGGAAAAACAAAAGGAGGAGCAAACAGATGGGAGTTCTTTATTTGCAGGGACTAAAGGAAGTTTAGGGAACTGGCATGATTAAAGGCAAAGCAATAATATTGGTAAGAGAATATGTTAGACACATGGACAAAACACCCAACAGAAGCTTAGAGAGACAAAAAGAAGGAGAAGGAAACAGTTTAAAATAAATGAGTCAGAGTGGCTGTTACAGGCAAATAATTACATAAAGGTGCTTTGAGATTCTGTCACCAAGAACCTGTCTAGAAGAGGGAACACTGGCAATTCTGAAGGAAATTGTTTCTATTTCAGTTAAAACCAGATGCTCACTCAGGGTTTGTAGGAAGGTTTTGCAAATAAATGTAGATTCTATTTCCCTAGAACCAAAGGCCTTCTAATATGAGCCTCTCACCAGATTTGAAATGTTGATAGTTGGTGAGTTCAGTTCATCAAAGTACAGTGCTAATGAAATCATCTCATTGTTCTAAGATGAACTGTATCAAAAGTTTGGAAACTGCACACAGGCTCATAAAGGGGAGAATTTAAGGGGGTAAAGGATAAAAGATAAACTTATTCCTTCTACTCTCTCTGTATACTTATCCTAGAAGTTTCAAGTTGTTTTAAAGAACAGCTACCTCAGGATACAGCAGAGACCTCGTCCCTGTATTTAAAAACTCAAGTAATATAATCTAAAAATCTGAACATTGATAATTATTTTAATATAATGTTCACAGAATTTATTTACTTTCTTTTTCTTTTTTATCTCTTTTTCTACCTGCTTTTCATAGATTAGACTCATGTCAAATGAAGATTTACAAAATGTCTACTACAATAAGGTACTTTTAAGCTAATGCATGTAAAAAAGCCTAATATTTAATGATCACTAAGGTAATAATTGTTGAACCTAAACCTGAATCATGGGATGATCAATTTAAGAGAGTTTAATCTAAAAATATTGCTAAGATATGAGATTTATTAACTAATAAATAGACATATGGCCTCTAAAACTAGAAAGATAAGTCTTAAAAGGGAGAATATATCACATTCATGGGTATGATCATGGTAATATTTCATTAGAATAATTTTTGGATTACCAAGAAATCTAACATTATAAGAGCATAGATGAAATTAATTATCTAAATGTATAGAATATAATGTAAAATAACCTAATTATAATCATGGTTCCTTGAGAAATTCTTGGTATATCATCTGTATAAAGCACTTTTTGAAAGTTAGTTTCTAATGTGACTATCTTGTCCCATATATTTATACTTTCTAAGTTTCTATTTAGTGCAAATTTGCCATTATTGCTTTAATTGATTTTCAGCATATTACTTAAATAAATTAAATTTCAGAAAGAATAGAAGTATGCATTTTGGAGAGAAAAAATACATACAGAATGTTGATACTAAATTTTTATGTGAGCATTTCTGTTGAAAAGGTTTATGTAGGGCACTCTTATCTCCTTTCTTTGAGAATGTGGAAGCTGAAATCAAGGTTGAATAAAAAGTCAAGAACAAAGGTCATAGAAGGCAATTTAAAACTGTCACTAGCCAGAATATGAAGCCATATGTTCAAGCACCAAAGGGATGAAATGAGTCAAACTATTAAACGGTAGTAGAGGTAGCACAGTGATGGATAAGTAACCGGCATTCATGTCGACCCTGGTAAATTTTATGTGTGTATTTGTGCTAAAAAGAACTGAACTGCCCATTGCATTTAAAGAGAAATAGATGAAGCAGACATAAATGGTAATGCTTTGAACTATAAATTCATTTTATATTATAAAATAATATAACCAGATTATAAACATTGAGAAAATATAGAAGAGACATTACATTCATAATCTTATGCTTTTGGTTATATCCCTGTAAGCATTTACTCATCTTTTGAACAAACTCAGGCTCTTCTGTCCTAAATGATTTTTGCTCTTCCAAATGATTATTATGTATGTTCATTTCACATTGAAGTTGTAATAAGTTACCACAAGCTGAGTGGCTTACAGCAAAGCGAAGTTTTATCTCACATATATGGAGACCAAAGTCTCAAAAAGATTGTCAGGGCTGCATTCCTTCTGGAGGCTATAGGAGGGAATCCGTTTCCTTGCCTTTTCTAGATTCTAGAGAATGCCAGCATTCCTCAGCTTATGCCCCCTTCCTCCATCTTTAAAGCAGTAGTGTAGCAGGTTCTAATCTTTCTTTTTGTTCCTTTGCTTCTGTCCTCACATTGTCTTCTGTCTGATTCTAATCCTGTCTCCCTCTTAAAAGGACCCTTGTGATTATATTGGGGCAACCTGGATAATTCAGGATAATCTCTCCATCACAGAATCCTCAAATTAATTATACCTGCAAAATTTATTTGACCATCTAAAGTAACATATTCCCAGATTTTGAGGATTGAGACGTGGACATTGCTGTGGGAGAGGGAGTCATCCTTCAGTCTATCACACCATGATTTCTTCCGGAACCAATGGGAAGAAAAGCCAATGATAAATAATATATCAGTAACTCTAAATTCACAAATTACTTGAATTTGAAAATAATTTCTTTTATTTGGTACAGATTTACTTCTCTAGGAACCACTTCAGAACTACATATGTGTGAGGTGTACTAGGGCATGCTCTAAGAAACAACACCTGTGAGAGCGAAGGAAGCAGCATTAGTTTAACTGGGATGCAAGGGAGACTCAAACAATCTCCGAGAGAGCTCTGAAGCAGAAATGCATGTGGGCCTTGACTTTGTGTTCTTCACTGGTGCTGCTGTTGGGGAGTGTGGAGCAAAATCTTGAGAAAGGCAGCTTCCTTTTGCAGAGGAGCACAGTTAAGAGATGTCAGCAGCCAACAATGCTGGCAGCTAGGGACTGGGTATCTTGAAAGTGTAAAGTGTATCTTGTTAGTCCACCACAGCAAACACTATGCTGTTCATCTAGCAAAGGCATAATCTACAAGTAATGAAAACATACAAATGCCTAACCATCCCACCACCTTCCTCATCTAGGGTATGAAGTTTCTCTTTCACCTTCCTTACAAGGTATTGAGTCTCGTAAGGAGGATTCAATTCTCTTTACCAGTCTATGTGACAAGCAGTTGCCTGGTCTTTCTCTTGATATTGTAAGCTCCATTTTCTAGGAGCTAGTTATATTTTTTGTTTTGTTTTCATACATAAATCTTGTAAATGGCACAGTTCCATATCTGACATGACTACTCTACTGAATTACTATAAGGTCTCATATTTGCTGTACTTTTGTATTAACTTCCTACTATGCAACTGTATGCAATTCTATACAAGTCATTCATTTACTTGTTTTATTTGTTCATTTCTTCATTGATTTACTCAACAAATATGATACCAAATAAGGGTCAGACTTAGTAAATTAAAAAGATCTGCCCACTCTCCTTATAGGGATTATAATATTCAAGGGAAGATTCACAACAACAATGAAAATAAGAAGAAAACAAGAATTTGGGGTGTAAAAGGTAAAGAAGAGAAGTTTTCCTATCCTCAAAACTATATAGCGTGATACAAAATCACAACTTTCTGGAACTGATCAGAGACCTGCGGTTGCAGGGCAACCAATGAAGCCAACATCTAAGGAAAGGCAGACACCTCCAAGGAGAGACATGATGCTAGCTCTTACTTGCTTACAGTAGACAAAGAACACCAAGCAGGAAAGTAAGAATTCAGTTAAAATGTTTAATAAATTACTAAATGTTGAGTATAGGAGAATGTGAGCATATAAAAGTATTAGAAGACATATGCAAGGGGAATTCAGAGAGATTCACATTTCTTCCCCATTGGCCTCACTGTGAGCTCATGATGAAAAGTGAAATAAAAGTCCTCAGGAAAACTCCTTTCTGAAGCTTGCTTGTGAAAGACATACAGCATCATCTAGGCCCCTATCTTCCCTATGAAACAAAAGCTTTAACTAGTAGGGTTAGGGAAGCCAATCATATCACTTTAGAGCAAGGCTAAAGACCCATTCCAGCTGCGGAAAAGGGAAAGAAAAAAATATTCTATTCTTAGAGGAGGGCCAGGAATACATTTATGGCCCAGACCATTAGAAGTATAGACAAAAGCACTGAAAAGGCACCAAATCCAGAAACCAGGGACACAGTGCTTATCTAAGTTGGAGGCTGAGCTCCAGTAATAAGAATCACTCCCCTCCCCTCTGCCAGCAGGTTAATAAGTTTTGAGCTAAAAATAATAGCAATTCACTGCTGGAAGAAGGTGGATAAAATGAAGAGAGACATATTCTGAAGTACAGATGAAGGCAAAGACTTATATCTATAGATGGAACAGACACTGAAAGGAAACCTCCGCTAAATAAATCTCAGCCTCAAGCACAAGATAGCACTAGAGAAATGTGAAAGCTTCAGTGCACTGTGGGTCAACATATTGGTATGCAGAATCCCAAGATCGACCCAATATCCTGAAGTAAGAGGAATTTTCACATTGGCCTGGAAGGAGGAAACCGCCATGTAAGTTTTCATGTTAGTGCAGGAAATGACAGGTGTCTTTAGGCTCTGAGAGTGGCCCCCAGTAGACAGACAAGAAAGTGAAAACTTAGCCTTATAATAATAAAAAATTGTATTCCTTTAACAAACAAAATGAGTACCATACCCAGATAATTTTTGTCTTTTTATTATACATATATATATATTTTATTGCATTTTAGGTTTTGGGGCACATGTGAAGAACATGCAAGATTGTTGCATAGCTACACACATGGCAGTGTGATTTGCTGCCTTTCTCCTTTTTGTCTTTTTAATAGAGACAGGGTTTCACCATGTTGGTCAGGCTGGTCTCGAACTCCTGACCTCGGGTGATCCAGCCACCTTGGCCTCCCAGAGTGCTGAGATTACAGACGTGAGCCACCACGGCCAGCCTCCACAAAACTTTCTAGAGGTAGGACACAAATATCAATAATACTTTAATGGTTCTAAAATTAACCCAATATGCAATCAAGTTTTTTGCATACAGAATCATGTGATATGGAATTATATGCGGATTCAGAATCATGCAGATGCTACATCATAGGCTGCTACAGAATTATATGTATCAATAGTATATAAGAATGATAAGTTATTAGTTGTGATTGTCTTTGAGGGATAGAATTATTACATTTTTTGTCTGTTTTTTCTTATGTGTGATTGCAATTTTAACATATGGATTATTTGAATTATGATCATAGTATTATGGGTATTAGTATATGTAATGAGGTGTCTGCCTCCATTTCTTGATATCTTATTGCTGACGGCTATTAAGGCATGCTCCCTCTTCTCCTTGTTCCTCACATCTGGACAGGCTGATAATAAAGCTTGGATGTTCCCTTCTTTGGCACAGGTGGGAGATTCAAACCATTTAGGCCTCTTCTTGCATATGAGCCTTCACCTTGGCCCCACCCCTAACCCCAATAAAAACTCACACCAGTCTCCTTCCTTGCCATTTAAGACAGTGAGAGACCTGCCATACTCTCCCCAAATACCCCAATTTTGAAGTAATAAACTTTTTTATACTTATGACGTGTGTGTTGTCATCAGTTTTAACATCCAAGCAAACTTCGAGTGGGGGTTCCATCTGACTTTGCAGGAGACAATGACAGCATGGAAAACACCCTCCTTTTAAAATAGTCCTTGTAATTTCTCATAAGGCCACACGCCTTCATGTACAACCAAATATCCTCTTTCCCTTATGGTATCAGGATTTTGTTGTCCTCAGCAGCTAAAGACTCCTGCTCAGGCCTCTGGGAACAGGTGCGTTTATGTCTCTATTATCCTATCAGAGCAATTCCTGAGAGATTTGCAATCTATTTCTTATTTCAACTGAATTTGGTGGATGGGGTGGGAGTGGATTTGGAGTAGAATCTCCCAATTGTGGCACGGCTTTGTTCTATTTTCATATGACTCATCAGCATTATTCCTTGAATCAAATTGTTCTTGGGTTGTGATGCCATGCCAAGAAATGGACTAAACATTCAACAGTTCAGTTTTAGAGCCTCAAAGTTAATCTCTTACTTTATTTTTTAAAGTTGACATATAATAATTGTGCATAATTATGGAGTAGTGAGTTTCCATACACACAATGCATAGTGATCAAATAAAGATAATTAGCATATCCATCACACCAAACATTTCCCTTTTGTTTGTGTTGAGAACATTTAAAAGTCTCTCCTCTAGCTATTTAAAAATGTAGAATAAATTGTTGTTGACTATAATCATACTATAATGCTATAGAACAATATAATTTCTTTCTCCTATCTAGCTGTAATTTTGCCTTCTTTAATTCATTCCTCCCCATTTCTCCACCTCCTTACCCTTTCCAATTTCTAGTAACCACCATTCTACTATTTTCTTCTACGAGATCAATCTTTTAGTTTCCACATATGGGTGAAAATATGCAATATTTATTTTTCTTTTCCAGGGTTATTCCACTTAATGTCCTCCAAGCTCATCCATGTTGCTTCAAAGAATAGGAGTTTATTCTTTTCATGGCTGAATAGCATTCCATTGTGCATATATACCACATTTTCTTTATCTATTGATGAACACACAGGATGATTGAGTATCTTGTCTTTTGTGAAGAAGGCTGCAATCAACATGGGAATGTCAATACTTTTTGATATACTGATTTCCTTTATTTGAGGATGTACTCTATAGTGAAATTGCTGGATCATATGGTAATTCATGTTTACGTTTTTGAGGAAATTTAATACTGTTCTCCATAATGGTGGAACTAGTTTTCATTCCCCACAACAGTGTATAAGAGTTCCCTTTCCTTCACCTTCACCAGCATGCTATTTTTGAGTTTTTGACTATGACCACTTCATCTAGGGTCAGGAAATACCTGATTGTGGTTTTGATTTACATTTCCTTCATCATTCATGATGTTGAGCATTTTTTCATAGTTTTAGGCTATTTGTATTTTTTTTTAGAAATATTTATTCAGATCATTTCTACATTTTTAAATTAGATACTTGCTAAGGTTTTTTTTACTCTTGAGTTGTTTGAGTTCCTTATATATTTTGGATGTTAATCTCTTGTCAGATGAATGGTATGCAAATGTTTTCTTCCATTCTGTAGGCTTTCTTTCCACCACATTGATTGTTTCCTTTGCTGTGCAGAACTTTTTAGTTTGATACAATTCCGTTTTGTCAGCTTTTGCTTCTGTTGCCTGTGCTTTTGAGGACTCAGTCATAAAATCTATTCCTAGACCAATATTCGGAAGCATTTTCATTATGCTTTCTGCTAGTAGTTTTATAGTTTCAAGTCTCATATTTAAGTTGTTAGGATTTTGAATTGAATTTTTTGTATGATGAGGGATAGGGGTCTAGTATCATTTTTTTTTTTTATTGTACTTTGGGCTCTGGGGTACATGTGCACATCCTGCATCCTGCAGGATTGTTGCATAGGTATACACAGGCCATGTGGTTTGCTGTCTCCATCCCTCTCCCTGCTTGTCACATACATCAGGCATTTCTCCTGGTGTTATCCCTCCCCATCCTTCCTGCCCCTCACTGTCCCTCCCCTCCCCTTCCATTCACCCCCCGACACCTAGCCCAGAGAGTGTTGTTCCCTTCCCTGTGCCCAAGTGTTCTCATTGTTCATCACCTGCCTATGAGTGAAAACATGCAATGTTTGGTTTTCTGTTCTGTGTCAGTTTGCTGAGAATGATGGTTTCTAGATTCATCCATATCTCTACAAAGGACATGAACTCATCATATTTTATGATTGCATGTATTCCGTGGGTGTATATGTGCCACATTTTCTTTGTCCAGTCTATCATTGATGGGCATTTGGGTGGGTTCCAGGTCTTTGCTATCCTACACAGTGCTGCAGTGAACATATGTGTGCATGTGTGTTTATAATAAAATGATTTATAATCCTTTGGGTATATATCAAGTAATGGGATTGCTGGGTCAAATGGAATTTCTATTTCTAGATCCTTGAGGAATTGCCACACTGTCTTCCATAATGGTAGAACTAATTTACACTCCCACCAACAGTGTAAAAGTGTTACTCTTTCTTCACATCCTCTCCAGCATCTGTTGTCTCCAGATTTTTTAATGATCACCATTCTAACTGGCATGAGATGGTATCTCAGTGTGGTTTTGATTTGCATTTCTCTAATAACCAATGATGCTGAGCACTTTTTCGTATGTTTGTTGGCCTCATATATGTCTTCTTTTGAAAAGTTTCTGTTCATATCCTTTGCCCACTTTTGAATGGCTTTGTTTGTTTTTTTCTTGTAAATCTGCTTTAGTTCTTTGTAGATGCTGAATATTAGCCCTTTGTAAGATGAGTAGATTGCAAAATTTTTTCCCATTCTGTTGGTTGCCAGTTTACTCTAATGACTGTTTCTTTTACTGTGCAGAAGCTCTCAAGTTTAATTAGATCCCATTTGTCTATTTTGGCTTTTGTTGTCATTGCTTTTGGTGTTTTAGTCATGAAGTCATTGCCTGTGCTTATGTCCTGAATGGTGTCGCTTAGGTTTTCTTCTAGGATTTTTGTGGTGCTAATTCTTATGTTTAAATCTTTAATCCACCTGGAGTTAATTTTTGTATAACATCTAAGGAAGGGGTCCAGTTTCAGCTTCCAGCATATGGCTAGCCGGTTTTCCCAACACTATTTATTAAACAGGGAATCCTTTCCCCATTGCTTGTTTTTGTCAGGTTTGTCAAAGATTGGATGGTTGTAAATGTGTTGTGTTGCCTCCAAGGCCTCTGTTCTGTTCCATTGGTCTATCTCTGTGTTTTGGTACCAGTACCATGCAGTTTTGATTACTGTAGCCTTGTAGTATAGTTTGAAGTTAGGTAGCGTGATGCCTCTTTGTTCTTTTTGCCTAGGATTGTCTTGGCTGTGTGGGTTCTCTTTTGGTTCCATATGAAGTTTAAGGTGTTTTTTTCCAGTTCTGTGAAGAGGGTCAATGGTAGCTTGATGAGAGTAGTATTGAATCTATAAATTACTTTGGGCAGTATGGCCATTTTCACACTGATTCTTCCTAACCATGAGTATGGAATGTTTTTCCATGTGTTTGTGTCCTCTCTTATTTCCTTGGTCAGTGGTTTGTAGTTCTCCTTGAAGAGGTCCTTTACATCTTTTGTTAATTGTATTTCTAGGTATTTTATTCTCTTTGTAGCAATTGTAAATGGGAGTTCGCTCATGATTTGGCTCTCTGTCTGTTGTTGGTGTATTGGAATGCTTGTGATTTCTGTACATTGATTTTTTATCCTGAGACTTTGCCAAAGTTGCTTATCAGCTTAAGGAGGTTTTGGGCTGAGACGATGGAGTCTTTTAAATATATGATTATGTCATCTGCAAATGGGGACAATTTGACTTATTTTCCTAATTGAATGCCCTTTATTTCTTTTTCTTGCCTAATTGCTTTGGCTAGAACTTCCAATAGTATATTGAATAGGAGTGGTGAGATAGGGCATCCTTGTCAAGTGCCAGTTTTTAAAATGAATGCTTCTAATTTTTGCCCATTCAGTATGATATTGGCTGTAGGTTTGTCATAAACAGCGTTTATTATTTTCAGATACGTTCCATCGATACCTAGTTTATTGACAGTTTTTAGCATAAAGGGCTGTGGAATTTTTTGGAAGGACTTCTCTGCATCTATTGAGATAATCATGTGGTTTTTGTCTTTGGTTCTGTTTATAGATTTGCGTATGTTGAAGCAGCCTTGCATCCCCAGGATGAAGCCTACTTAATGGTAGTGGATAAGCTTTTTGATGTGCTGTTGGATTTGGTTTGCCAGTATTTTATTGAAGATTTTTGCACCAGTGTTCATAGTTTCATTATTTTGCATATCATTATTTAGTTTCTCCAACGTCATTTATTGAAGAGTCTATTCTTTCTTTCACAGGTGTCCTTTAGCCTTTTTTGAAAATGAGCTGACTATAAATACATCGATGTATTTCTGGTTGCTCCATTCTGTTCCATTGGTCTATGTGCCCATTTTGATGCCAGTACCATGTTGTTTTTGTTACTATATCTTTGTAGTATATTTCAAAATCTGTTAGTGTAATGACCACTGGTTTGTTCATTTTGCTTAGTATTGCTTTTGATATTTGGGGTCTTTTGTGGTTTCATACATATTTTAGGAATTTTTTCTATTTTTGTGAAGAGTGTGATTGGTGTTTTGATAGAGATTGCATTGAATCTGTAGATTATTTTGGATAGTATGGTATTTTTAAAAATACAAAATCTTTTTGTCCATGAACCTAGGATATCTTTTAACTTTTTGTTTTTTCTTCTATTTCTTTGATCAATGTTCCATAGTTTTCCTTCTATGTATCTTTCTTCTCCCTGGTTAAATTTAATCCTATGTATTTTATCTTATTTTAGTTATTGTAAATTGAATTGATTTTCTGATTATTTTTCTGTTAGTTCATTGTTGGAGTATATAAATCCTACCAATTTTTGTATGTTGATTTTATATCCTGCAAATTTACTGAATTTCTTTATCATTTCTACAAGTTTTTTGGTGGAATCTTCAGGTTTTTTTCATGTATGAGATTATGTCTTCTGCAAACAGGGACATTGTCACTTTCTTGTGTCCAATCTAGATGCCCTTTCTTACACTTGCCTAACTGCAATGGCTAGGACTTTCACTAAGTTGAGTAAGAGTGGTGAGTGTAGTCATCCTTGTCTTTCATTTGGGTGTGCATAGTAGTGTAATCTCTGTATGGTTTCTTTGGCTGCAAACAGGATTAGTAATCCTCAGAAACTGAGGGTGTAATAATCTGTAAAGGCTGTAGTGAAGTTGTGCTGGGCACTGAGAAGACAAATGAGCCAGTCTTTCAGCCCAGTGGTGGCAGCAGTGAGCTGATGTGCCTGTCTTTTCGTCTCCAGGTGGTGTACACTGGTACCTGTGTTGGCAATTACCAGTGGGACAATTCTTGGGCCTCCAGGTGCCTTGCTCAGATACCAGTAGCGGCAGTGGTGCGATGAGTGGTTGAGTGGGTTCTCAGGTCCATGGCCAGCTGTCAATGGCAGTATTTATGGTGGGACCACCTTTTGGGTACCAAGTAGTGCAGGCTAATGTTGGTACTGGCTGCAGCCCCAGATAAGCTGCTCTCAGGCTCTTCTGCCATAAAGAATGTGGCAGGAATGCTACAATGCCACACAGAGGAGGGGAGGGTGCCCACTTTTACATACAACTCCAGATAAGAGGGCCATTCTGCCAGTGGGGTTGCAGATGCCACTCGTCTCTCCAGACTGGTAGCCCTCCACTTTTGCAGCAGCAGGGTACGCTCCTGCAGAAGGGTAGGAGAGGTTCTATTCTTTACGCAAGAGCTTGAGCACAGAGCTCTGTCTGCTTGTGGGAGAGAATTACACTGTTTGCTTGCAGACTCAAGCACAGAGTTGGTTTCACTACTAGGGGCAAAGTCACTTCTCACAGCTGCACACAAAGAACTCTCATGCTCTGGAAAGCATCAACTTTGATTTCCTTTATCCTAAGAACTTCCTTTTGGTGTGCTGTACCACCCTTTCCCCTATGTGCTAGAGTACTGGGGATCTTGCAATACCTCTGTGTCCAGCCAGTGCTGTGTTGCTGCAATCTGCTTAGTGGTTGCTGGAGAATATCAGGGGGAGCTCCTGGGATGTAGGAATATAGGGGCTGATTTTTTCAGGGCAGAGTGCAATCCTGTAACAGCTGTGTTTCCAAAACGATGCGCTGCTGCAGCCATTCAGTCTTAACAGGGAATTGAGTGACCCAACATGAATTCCCTGTCTATTGCAATGCCCTGTGGAGTCTTCACATAATTATCCACACTGGTGTCAGGGTTCATGTGGGTAGACCAGCTCTCCCATGATTTGAAATACAGCAGTTTGGGGCTGAAATGTGGACTACTGAAGCTATTCCATCCACTTAGGTTTTCTCCACAATTTTGAGTTCCTCTGGGCTCCTGGTGATCTCATCTGGGCTGGCCATTTGCTTCCTTCACCTTCTGTGCCTCAAATGTTTCCCTGAGTTCTCTACTGGATTCTAGTGTTCTCTCCTAGATATCTATGGGAGTATGATTGTTTATTTATCATTTTGGTTCTTCCTTCTGGAGAGAGTGAGTGTCTAATGTCTCCAGTCAGCCATCTTGGTCCCCCTCTCCAATATGTTTTTTTAAGTGTAAAATCGTGATTCTCTAGGAAATATAAACACAAGTCAAACTTTTCTTTAACAAATTTGTCTAGTCACAGGTAATAATCAATTACATTTACAGAACACAAAAATGTACATTTTTATGGACAGATAGCTTTAGCATTATTATCAGCTTTCTAAACTTACAGTGTTGTAATATAAGTCAAGGATAATGAAAAACAGAGATAATTCAGATAGAGTGAGCTAGATGGGGGAATCAGTCATAAATCCCAAAGACACAATTTCAAATGCCAAAATATCAAATGTGAGAAGCTTGAAAGATCAAAATCCCAACAATATAATTCTGGAATAATTAATAAAACATAATGTATTAGGGTTCTCAAGAGGGACAGAAACAATAGGACGTATGTACATATGAAAGGGAATTTATTCAGGAGAATTGACTCAGATGATCACAAGACAATGTCCCATGATAAGCCATCTCCAAGTTGAGGAGCAAGGAAGCCAGTGGTGGATCTGTTCAAGTCCCAGAACCTCAGAAGTAGGGAAGCTGACAGTGCAGCCTTCAGTCTGTGGCCAAAGGCCCAAGAGCCTCTGGCAAATGACTGGTGTAAGTCCAAGAGTCCAAAAGATGAAGAACTTTGAGTGTGATATTTGAGGGCAGGAAGCATCCAGCACAGGAGAAATAGGAAGGCCAGAAGACTCAGCAAATCTAGTCCATTCATGTTCTTTTGCCTGCTTTACCCTAGCTGCGCTGGCAGCTGATTAGATGGTGCCCACCCAGGTAAGGGTGGGTCTGCCTTTCCCAGTCCACTGACTCAATGTTAATCTCCTTTGGCAACACCCTCACAGACACACCCCGGAAGAAGACTGCATCCTTCAATCCAATCAAGTTGACACTCAATATCAACGATTGCACATAAAAAGTAAGTTATTTAAAAGACATCTATTTAAAAATTTTTCAAGGAGATTTAAGAAAGAAACGGATAAAACATAATAGGACAATTCATGAGCTAACTTACACAATAAAAAAGCAATAATAGCATACATGTAAAAACATAACATACATAAACATTCATGTATACTAAGGACAGCTACATGGGTACAATAGTTATAAACATAAAAATCATATTAATAAAAAATAGGTGCCGGGCGCGGTGGCTCACGCCTGTAATCCAAGCACTTTGGAGGCCAAGGCGGGCGGATCACCTGAGGTCGGGAGTTCAAGACTAGCCTGACCTACCTGGTGAAACCCTGTCTTAAAAATAAATAAATAAATAAATAAATAATAAAAAAATAAAAAATAGGTTATAAATCAAAATGTATAAGCACATTTCTCTATGGTGGCAAGTTAGGAAACTGAAGGAAGCAAGGAAATGACGAATGTAGAACAGTGTCATTTCTTCAAGGCATTCTTCAACTATAGAATGGGAGCTTTGCAATCACTAAAACACAGAGAGGCCAGAGAGAAACAGCTTATTGTTAAGGAGTGCACTGAACCAGCAACAGGTGCTTTTAATCTTTCCGAGTCATAGTGCATGTAGGAGCCAGACTAGTAAGGTAAGGAATTTTGTGACTTAAAAGAAAAAAAAAATGATGATGTTTACAAGACTGGCCCGAGTGAAGTAAAATGTATTGTAGTTTATGTCATAATGGGATTTGTGGAATAGTGACATAGCCATTGTCTACTTGTATTTGTATTCTGATTTGAGTCAAGGTCCTATTCCAGTAACTTTAGTAGGGACTAAAAGAGATGACCTTTTCCCCCCATTCTGTCACTGCCTCCTACTTTGCACATCTCTGCCAGCTGTGCAATTTGCTGGGGATTTGGCATGGCCACTGGAGGTCATCATTCAGTATCACATTCTAGAAAGTCCATTTTCCATTTATTTCCTATGGAATGAAATGGAAAGACCAGTGTTTCTTAAAGTTCACTCAAGCGAACATTTGGTTTTCCTTAATTTCCTACGGAAAAGGGTCCCATTGACTTTGGAGGGCATTTTGTGATTTTTATTAGGTGCATCTCATCTCACTGATAAGTAGAAAGAAAATGTGTCACATGGGAACTAAATTTTCCCATTGATTGGATTTGAGTATTCTGATTTTTTAAAGAAGCAGAGAAAAGAATTGTCTATTGAGTTATTCAGCCAAACTGCTGCTTAATTTCCAGGACATATGGGCAATATAACTTAAACAAAGCACCATAGGAAGCAAAGTATATATATTGTGCATTCAGTGGCAGTAACAATTTATGGCAGAAAATAGTTAAAATGCAATTTTAAGAAATCGATATTATTTATTATACTATGGGAGCAGAAAAGCTTTTTAGCTTGGATTTTTCACTTTTTTTCCCTCTCTTCCCTCCTCTCCCCTCCCCTCCTCTCTCCTCCCCTCCCCTCCCCCTCTCTCCTCCCTTCCTCCCCTCCCCTTCCTTCCTCCCCTCCCCCCCTTCCCTTTCTTCCTTCCTTTCTTCTAGCTTTAAAGTTAACAGAACCACCCATAAAAACCAAGATGCCAGGATATTCCCTCGGTGGAGCTGATGTTTGGATTTGAATGTATTATTTTAGTGATAGTATGTGGCTTTTTAAGAAATCAATTTTATGTATTATACTATGGGAGCAGTAAAAGTTCTTTAGCTTGGAACCTTCCTTCCTTCCTTCCTTCCTTCCTTCCTTCCTTCCTTCCTTCCTTCCTTCCTTCCTTCCTTCTTTCCTTCCTTCTTTTTGTCTACCTTTAGAATTAACAGCACCACCCATAAAAACCAAGATGCCAGGATATTCCCTCGGTGGAGTTGATGTTAGATTTAATTGCATTATTTTAATGATAGTATGTGGCCTTTCAAGAGTTAGCCTCTAAAATATGCCACTATTAAGAAATTCCAAGTCCATCTTGTAATTTGGATGATTGGTAAGTGTGTGTCCATATATTATGTTACTTCGATTTTGTAATGTCATATTTTTTTCAATTCAATTGAGAAGATACTTATTGGGTGTGAAGAATTTGCATAGCATTTTGCAATGAATGATTGGTGATACCAAAATGATTAGAGGTGTTCTCTGCTAATTTATGAAGCAGATAATTATTTTCCCAAAATTTATAAGATAAATTCTGAAATGCACAGTAATTGATTTATTTCTACATTTGCTAAATTTCTGCTATATAAAAGGCATTTTGAAAAGCAATGATCATATTAGACAAAAAGACACAGGCCTTACCCTTAAAGATTATATAATCAAACTTTAGACACACAAAGAAGCATGCAATTAGAGACTATAATAATCGCTATAAAGAACATAGACACATATACAGTGTGTTTCTGAGCCTTATATATATGTATATATATCAAGAGGATATGTATTGGATCTACACATATGTGCCACCAATTCCACGGCAGACAAAAATATCAGATTATAACACTGCTAAGCCTGGACGGAGCTTTTTACCAGCAGTATTCCAAGTAGTTACTACAATTGAGTGACCCTGACAGAAGAAAGCTATTATCCATTTTTATCCCCATCTATGTATATATCAATCAATCTATCTGCATATATATGATTCAGTTATACAGTGAGTAGATATTAAATCATAGGTATCTATTCTATTGCACAGCTTGACAATTGACAATTGCCTACCCAAAACTTTTCTGAAACTACTAAGACAATTTAAATCAATGTGGAAAAAAGTAGTTTCTTCTAAATCATCACAGATCACAAGTGTACAGTAGTACACTGATCTTAGAAATCTACCCATATCAGTTGGTACAATTAAGCATACATATTAATTAAACATGTATAGTACATATTTAAATATCAAATATATACAATATATCTAGATTAATTAATATGTATACTTAATAGTAATTTAACTCTGGTTTAGTTTGTAATGGGACAGCTTTACTATTTTTTTCTTTTTTTGAGAAGGAGTTTCTTCTGTTGGCCAGGCTGCAGTGCAATGGCATGATCTCAGATCACTGCAATCTCTGCCTCCCGGGTTCAAGTGATTCTCCTGTCTCAGCCTCCTGAGCATCTTGGATTACAGGCATGTGCCACCACACATGGCTAATTTTGTATTTTTAGTAGAGATGCGGTTTCTCCATGTTAGTCAGGCTGGTCTTGAGCTCCTGACCTCAGATGATCTGCTTGTCGCAGCCTCCCAAAGTGCTGGGATTACAGGCTATAGCCACCACACCTGACATCTTTACTATTTTTTATCCATGCTTTAAAGAAGTAGTTTATTTTTTCCTCTGCACAATCTTAGGTCTATGTTTTTGCTCCTATTCCCACCAAATCAATTACCAGTTCTTCTGAATGCTCTTTTTTGTAAGGCATCAGTTGCCATTCTGTCTGATTCGTCATCCAAATCTAGAGCCTCTTACTTTCCCTACTTTATTTCTGTGGTGGCCTTCAAATTTTACCATCGATTTAATTCCTTTAGTTCTATAATAAATGTCTATTCTACCTCATACATTACTTTCAAATTGAGAAATAAAAGTATCTTTCTATTCTCCATAAATTTTAATCTTAGCTCTTTAATCTAGCTATGAGGCCTACCCCAATCACTATAATTTTAACTAACAGCACAACCAACATGAATTGGCTGTAAAGTTTACAGAGCACTTTCACATTATGATCATGACCTCAGTCTAGGTAACATGCATTGATTTTCTATTAAACAAGGCTGTTTATAAATGGTGTTGGGAAAACTGGCTAGCCACGTGCAAAAAGCTGAAACCAAACCCCTTCCTTACACCTTATACAAAAATTAACTCCAGATGGATTAAAGATTTAAATGTAAGACCTAACACCATAAAAACCCTAGAAGAAAACCTAGGCAATACCTTTCAGGACATAGGCTTAGGCAAGGCCTTCATGACTAAAACACCAAAAGCAATGGCAACAAAAGCCAAAATAGACAAATGGGATCTCATTAAACTTAAGAGCTTCTACAAAGCAAAAGAAACAATCTTTAGAGTGAACCAGCAACCAAGAGAATAGGAAAAAATATTTGCAAGCTACCCATCTGACAAAGGGCTAACATATAAAATCTACAATGAAGTAAAACAAATATACAAGAAAAAAACAACTTCATCAAAAAGTGGGTGAAAGATATGAACAGATACTTTTTAAAAGAAGACATTTATGTGGCCAACAAACATATGAAAAAATGCTCATCATCACTGGTCATTAGAAAAATGCAAATCAAAACCACGTTGAGATACCATCTACTCTAGTTAGAATGGTGATCGTTAAAAAATCTGGAGACACCAGATGCTGGAGAGGATGTGGAGAAATAGGAACACTTTTACACATTGGTGGGAGTGTAAATTAGTTCAAGCACCGTGGAAGACAGTGTGGAGATTCCTCAAGGGTCTAGAAATAGAAATACCATTTGACACAGCAATCCCACTACCGGGTATATACCCAAAAGATTATAAATCGATCTATTATAAAGACATATGCACACGTATGTTCACTGTGGCACTGTCTACAATAGCAAAGACTTGGAACCAACCCAAATGCCCATCAAAGACAGACTGGATAAAGAAAATGTGGCACATATACACCATGGAATAATATGCAGTCATACAAAAGAACGAGTTCATCTCCTTTGCAGGGACATAGATAGAACTGGAAAGCATCATTCTCAGCAAACTGACACAAGAACAGAAAACCAAACACCACATGTTCTCATTCATAAGTGACTGTTGAACAATGAGAACACATGGACACATGGAGGGGAACATCACACACTGGGGTCTGTTGGGGGGTGGGGGGCTAGGGGAGGGATAGCAGGGGGTAGAGATTCAGGAGGGATAACATTAGGAGAAATACCTAATGTAGGTGACAGGGGGATGGAGGCAGCAAACCACCATGGCATGCGTATACCTATGTAAGAATCCTGCAAGATCTGCACATGTACCCCAGAACTTAAAAGGAAAAAAAAGCTTCCCCTAGGTATTGGGATGACGACACACTAATATACATTTACATCTTTTGTTTTCAAATGTAGATTTTATACAACTAATGTAACATTCATTTAATCAAAATACTAAGCATATTTTTATGGAAAATCTACTAAAATTTTCTATTAAGGCAGGTGATGACTATATTTCAATTCCGTTTACATTTTCTGTAAAGGTTTTCATGTGTGTATGTGAACTGATTATTAAACAGCCTGTAACTAAATGTCAGCTAAATGTAAACCACCGTGGTATAGCCCTTGCTAACCTCTTCAAATATATATCTCCTCATTATTCTCTTCTTACTCAAGATACCAGCCACACTGAACTACTTTTCACTTCTGCAAAAGCTTAGCTTCCTCATAAGTTCTTCTCGTTTTTCTTTTTTCCACTAGCCTCCACATACTTAGGTTTCAAAAGTCTATTTGGGCCTCACTTTCAGGGCAAACCTTGTCCCCAACTGAATTAGGAGGCCTTTTGTTTCTGCTTACTTTGCCCACTGCATATACTTTCAACCACCTATTATTTTGCTATAGTTGCCTTTTAACATTTTAGTGTTGTTTTCTTTTTTTTTTTTTTTTTTTACAAACAGGGTCTCACTATGTTGCACAGGCTGGGGGAACAGTTGCTATTCACAGGCTGTGTCATGATGCACTACTGTCTCAAAGTCCTGGCTTCAAGCAATCTTCCTATTTAAATATTACCCCCCTCAGTCTTCTAAGTAGCTGGGACTATAGGTGTGTGCCACTGCACCTGGCTTTTTCTCAATATATTTTAGCTTGAGAGCAGGAACTATGCCGCAGTGGACACAGTAGTTAATAAAATATCGTGCAGTGAGTAGATGAACTTCCTTTGTATTAACCTCTCAAACTTCTCTCTATAGCATATTTTCAAATTATGTTCTGCATTCGATTCTTTCATGTTACTCATGAGTCCTTTGCTGACATTTAAAATGTCTCCTTTTCACAGTTCCATGTATGAATTTCTTTTTCCTTTATTGCCAGTTCCTATCGTGTGTGACCTACACCTGTGCCACAGCTTTTACTCATTTCCGTTCTAATCCCTTGAAAATCTGGCTTCGAAAACCACTCAGCTGGTGAAATTATTCTCTTAATATCACCACCTGCCTACCCAAATTCAATAACCTTTTCTCAGTTCATGTTTTATTAAATCTATCAAATTCTTTAGCCTCTTTGATCGATGAGCCTCTTTATGATTCTTGTTCTGGTCTTCCCTGCTGTTTTCTCTTTCTCCGCATCTGGCACGTTTCTTCCTGATTCGTAACTGTGGTTTCTTCTTGAACACTGGTCCTATGTCTCCTGCTCTTCTCCTTAACTGTTCACATGATATGGCCCGTTTTTCTACATGGTTTCAAGGACCACTTCACACATGACTCCCTGACTTCTCACCTTTGCTTCAGTCCCGTAGGTGCAACTGCTAAATGGCAGTACAAATCTGTCACCCTGACATTATTTGAAACTCAATGTTTCCTGAAGAAATGCTATATTCTCTGAAAGCAATTACCCTTCTGAATATGCCCATTATTACCGATATAACGTCTTTAGTTTTAGTTTCTTGTACTTGAAAACTTAGAAATGCATAAATTTCTGTTTTATTTTCCTTTACCAATTAGATTCAATCATTTCTAGAGGTTTCTTATATTGATAATAAAATTTTTAATGTTTACTTTTTTTGTCCTTTAATAATTATTCAGTCACTTATCAGTTTCTACTTATATTTAAATTATATATGATTTGAATAAAAATCCTGGCTCCTTCTCTAGCTTTATAGCCAAAGGGAGTCGCTTAACTATGCTAAGCTTTGGTTATCTCAGTTTGTCAAAATTGACTATAATAGTAGCTTGTCATATGAATAATAGTTTACAGGAATATTTTGAAAATTAATTAATACATATAAAATACTTAGCAAAATTCCTAACAAGTAAAATCACTCACCAAGTGGTAGATGTTACTGAACTTTGAGGGAATGTTTTCTCTTTCCAGGTCCATGGAGGGGGGGCGCAGCTTTAAGGGCAAGAATTTCCCAGCTCCATGCCCGTCTCCCATCTCTCTCCATCCGGGAGATTCAACGGTCTATGTTTGAATTTCTTGGGCTCGGGAAGAAACTAAAAGTCAATCACTCCAGCGGAAGTTCTAAGGAACTCCTTTCATTGGCCCAGGGTGTTGGAGAAGGCGGGGGTTCCTCCCAGGATAAAAGTCCGTGTCCACACACCTGGCCGGATTTCCACAAGCTTCGTGGAAATCTTTCTCTTCTTCTCCTTTTCTTCTCTTTTCTCTACCTAAATAAAATCACCTTTCTGCAACACTTCTTGGGTCAATATTTATTTTTACGAGCATACAACGCACGCACCTGCAGTGGTCCCATCGCTTATTCTTTAAGAGCTTGGAGGACAAGAACCCACAGCATTCTCTCGGGGGAGCTGTGCCTCACCAGCACCCAAGAAAAAACCTGGTTACATATTTCATCTTTTAAATGATATATTTTTTCACATTTTAATGTCTCGATAATCAGATTGTGTTTTACAGTCAATACTACGACACAGACTATGTGACAGGGTTCATTTCCTCCTGATTATAAAAGAATTGATACACAATGCTGCATCTTTCAATTGATGTTTCTACAATTCAGTGATATAAGGTAACATTGTTTTTAGTGTTATTATTGCACCAATGCTGAGTACAATATTAAATATGTTTTATTATCTTCAACTTTTTAAAAAATAATATATTGCTGTATGCCTACATTTCCTAAATATCACTTTTATCCTTTTACTAGCTGGATAAGGTTTTATGTGGTCCTTTCTCCATGTCTTCAGTTTTTAATATTCCCTAGACTTACATTTCCATTAAATATTAGTAGGTTCATTGTTACCTACTATTGTCCCTAGTTTTCATTAATTTGTCCAAATTGATCTCCTTACTCACAGCCCTCTGAAAATTCTCACACCCATTTCTTCTTCCATCCATTTGATCTTGTGACTCCTCTCTATGTGAGTCTTCTTTCCCTATCTATTTAAATATTTCTCATCCTCATGGATCAGATTTAGTTTCAATAATTATTGTATTGAAATACTATTGTTAGTTTGAGAAAAGTTTCCAAAAAAGTTAAACTACTCCACATTTTGACGTTTTACATAAACACACACAGCTGGGTTAAACAATTTCAGAATGTTTTTCTTGTCTCATTGATAATGTGTGTATTCAATATATTTTTTTTAATCTGATGTTATAGCATTACGAAGCCATAGGATGGTTCCCTTCATGACTTTATCTGAAATAATTTTCCTTCCTCCTTGAATCAGAAGAAGGAAGTATCATTGCCTTCCTACTGCAGTGATTCTTCAGATATTTTGCCATTTCCCCAGATGCTGTTGTGGTAGGTACCTCTTATCTTTAACATTTCTTTCTGAGATCCATATAAGGAAGGGCTCAAGCCAAATGCACAGAAGACTGTCAACCTCTGCTGCACAGCTAACAGATCCAGATAGAACCACAGGCTTGGCAGCAGGCAGAAAGCTGGCAGAGAGAACGGAGAGGACATCTGCTCCCTGAGTGATGTTTGTTCCCTAATGAGAACAGAAGAATGGCTACATGTCCTAATTTTTACATTCTGAGTGTCCATGAAAGATGATAGTCAAGCCTTTGGAAAGATAAAAATTTAAATATTTTATCTTCAAATACATATGTGCAATGTATTTCTAAATAAAACAAATAATGAAAATATCAGGAATTAAATTGCGGCTATACGTAGGATTTATTTTAAGAAAAATATAAATTTGTGTGATTGATATAGATTATTAAATGATTTGGTTTAAAATACTACTGTCCTTCTGAGGATAGGGTTTAAATTTTAGTAGGATACAGAATAGATGAAACACTGTGAAACGTTATTTTGAACAACTGGCCTACATTTATGCATGATACTTACTTATACACTTGACATATATTAATGCAAAATAATAAGAAATCAGAATACCAGTGCTTTAGTGTCAACTGTATCATGTACCCTTAAAACATTCAGACTCACTAAAGCATATTTTAAGTATGTTATTTTTAAGTAAATATATGCACATTTCTTCATTCACTAAGCTTGCCTAGTCGTATTAATTCAAAACTATGTAAGTTATTCTTAAATAATTTAATACCTTCATATTTGATATATTTTCTTTATATTGCATCTACCCTGTCTTTGATGGGATGTAACTTACCTTGCTAAAACTGACAGAATTCAATTACTTTTATTTTCCCTCAATCATAGAAATCCTTGAAAATGGCTTTAGGAATATATTGAAATTGTTCTTTAAAAACTCACTTAGGTCTATCTGTTGTATGATGTATACAGGTTGCCAAAAAGAATTTACTATAATGTAACTAAAAGTTGGCATAATTTGTCTGTTTTTCCTTTATTTAACCTAATATTTCTGATTTTGTGCCTGCAATATAATTTTATAGATTAAAATATCAATATCCTCATTTTAATTGCCTCAAGAAGATAAAAGTAACACTAACTTTATTTTTAAGGAAAACATGTTTCCTTAAAAATAATTAGAATGCTATATTTATTCTGAGTTTGAGTCTAAAAATGAATCATAGCTATTAGTATGAACATTGAAGAAAATTAGGAATAAGCAATTTTAGAAAAGCCTCTATAAACAGGGTATGCTTTCTGCTATGCTTTATATACCAAGTTACATGGAAACTACATAAATAGGATATGTCAAATATTTCTTAGATTTATGATTAAGATTAACCAATATAATCCAAGTCATTTATATACATATACTCATTGTCATTTACTTGAAAACTCAATACAGCTAAAAAGATAAAAAGTTGGACAATATGTATTTAGCTGAATCTTTCTGCACAGGTATATCTTTACAAGTGGCTATGACTTACAGAGAATTTTTCTTTAGGGATTTTATACATGCACTCATGCAACTGAGCAGTAAACATAATTATAGATCACACTCTGATCTTCAGATATAAATATTTCTTATGTACATAAATTTTGTAAATATGAAATGGGAAATAATTGCCTATGTTTTGGGAAAATATGGATGTAATAGTTGGTGTTAATCACCTGAACTCTGTTTCTGTATTTTAAGGATCCATTTCAGTTCACATGTACATACTCCCTGAAGCTATAATTTATGATGGAGTGTGAATATAAGACCAATGAGGAATTTGATTATGAGAGGTGAGTAAGAGGGAAGAGTACATGCATGGACTCTGAACTCAGGGTTCCTAATGAGAAGAGAGAAGGGATCAGATTCACCAACAAAAATGAGCACAATAAAAAGATTTGGTACAATCTAAGAATCATTTTCCTTTATTCTATCATTTTGCTGAGGGAAAACAGAAGAGCCAGGCATAATAAAGCATGGGAAATGCATAAATACCACTCTTAGTAATTGAATTATATTCCTTTCAAATGGTATACTGAAGTCCTAAACCCCAGTACCTGAGAATGTGACCTTATTTGGAAACAGTGTCATTGCAGATTTAACCAAGTTAAGATGAGGCCACTAAGGTGAGTTTTAATCCAATATGACTAATGTGCTTAGACAAAGAGAAAATTCAGACCCAGAGACAGAAATGCATAGGGAAAAGATGATATGAAGACACAGAGTAAAAACAGCCTTGTGACTGGAGTGGTACATCTACAAGCTGATGAACTCTAAAGATTGCTGATGAATCAGAAGCTAGAGGTAAGGAAATATTCTTTTCAGTCACAGAGCAATTATGACCCTGCCAATACCTCAATTTTAGACTTTAGTCTTTAGAACTATAAGGCATTAAATTTTTGCATTTTAAAATCACTCTGTTTTGGCACAGCCCTAGCAAACCAATATTTTTTAGTTTCTAAATCATCATCTTCATGATGACTTACATATTTTTCAGTTTTCATTATGGTTTTTCCTCTATGCCTCAGCCCTTAACAGCTAACCATGCATTCACTAGTTTTCAAAAAGCCCATTTCATTTGTGTAGCCGTCGATTCAAAGGATAGGTATTTATATGACATAAATGCAAAGAAAAACATGTTAGGGTAAAAACAAAATTACTTCTAATGAAAATAAATCATTTTTATACAAATGTTTAGTGAGATAGCTATGTATTAAAAACTAAAACACTCGGCTTCCTCACTATCCTGGGTCTCTTCACAGGAAACTCTCTTTTGCCTTGACCTACAGAAAGCATGGTGAGTGCCTGCAGGACTAAAGCACTTGAGACCAGCTAGAGACGCAGAATGGGGATAGGGCCAGTAGTAGCCAGAATGGGTGTGTCTGCTCTCCATTTTGATGAGAGAAAACACAAAATCAGAATCTGTTGAGCGATGCCATGTTTCAGGAAGAATGGTACATGGGTCGTCTGGGCACGATTCCCTGGCTGGTATTTCCACATAGCTCAGGTAACTTTCTTGGCTCTCCTCTAGCCCCAACCAAATGAAATGGTATGCCAACCTCAGAGCCCTCAGGAGACCTGCAGCAAAGCTGGATTTAGGGCTCCATCTAGTGCTGAAGAAAAGCAGTGCTCTCAGACTAAGGAAACACGATAGTCAATCTGCACAGGATGTCTAGACAGAATATAATAAAATGACTGACACAGACAAAGCCCATAGCAAGAACCGGAACAAATGCTTAATTTTAAAATCCATAGACATTGATTTATATCCATAACAGTCAAAAGCAATCAGGAAACTGTGACCTCACCAAATGAACAAAACAGGATACCAATGACTGACCTTAAAGAAGTGGAGATATGTGAACACTCAGACTAGGAATTCAAAACAGCTGTTTAAAGGAAATTTAGTAAACTCCAAGAAAACACAGAAATAATTCAGAACTTATCAGAAAAATTTAAGGAAGTAATTGAAATCATTGAAAAATCAAATAGATATCAAATAGCTGAAAGATACACTGAACAAACTGAAAAATACAACAGAGCATCAATGGCAGACCTGATCAAGGAGAAGAAAGAATCTGTGAGCTCAGAGACAGACTATTTGAAAATACAGAGGAGAAAAAAAGACAAAATAATAAAAGGGAATTAAATCTTAAGATATCTATGGGACAACATCTACACAGAAAACGTATCAGTCATTGGTGTTCAGCAGCGAGTAAGGATGACCAAGGGGTAGAAAGCTCATTCAAAGAAATAACAAGAGAAAACTTTCCAAATGTGGAGAAATAAATATCCAGGTACAGACGGGTCAAAGATTACCAATCATAATCAACCCAAATAACCCTACTGCAAAACATAAAATAATCAAACTCTCAAAATTCACATTGATCCTAATAATAGCAAAAGAAAAGAATCAAATAACATAAAAGGAAGTTTTAATATGTTTGGAAGAAGACTTCTCAGCAGATACCTTAGAAAACAGGAAGAATTAAGAGGGTATTTTCAAAGTGCTGAAGAAAAAACAAACAAACAAAACCTCCTAATCAAGAATACTGTACCCAGAAAAACTATTTGTCAAACATGAAGAGGTAAAGGCTTTCCTAGACAAACAAAGCTAATGGAATGCATCACCACCCAACCTGTCTTACAAGAAATTCTAAAGAGAGTTCTTCAATCTGAAACAAATAGATGCTAACCTATAACACAAAAGCAGCTGAAAGTATTAAAATCACTGGTAAAAGTCAGTACACAGATAAATTCAGAATATTTTAATATAATCATGACATGTAAACTATATGTATAGTTTATATGTGGTATATATACAAAGTATATATATCACTCATACACTATATATATGTATATATATATATATACATATGAAGATTAAGACAAAACTTAAAAATAATAACTAAAATAACTTATTAAAAATAGACAACATAAAAAGATATAAATTCTGACATCCAAAATTCAAAATGGAGGAGAATGGAATAAAAATGTTAAAAATGTAGATTTTTTTTGACAATTGTTTTTGTTTGAAATAGCCTTTTATAACATTAAGATATTCTTGTAGGTCTCATGGTAACATAAAGCAAAAACTTATAATAGATACATTTAAAATAAAAAGCAAAAATTCAAAAAGTATTACTAGAGAAAATTACCCCACCACCTTGAATGAAAATGGACCAAATTTTCCAATTAAAAGGCATAGAGTGGCTGAATGAATTAAAAAAGATAGACTCATTTATATGTTGCATTATGATATATGCAAGGAATACATAAATAAACGTACAAGTTAGTTCTCCAAGATGTCACACACTAGTAAAGTATAATGGTAAGAGCTCATACTTGATAGTAAAATAAGCACTAGTATGAATCTTGATTTTCTACTGTGGCTCTGTGACCTAATATAATCTAATTAATCCTTCTAAGCTATAATTAATTTCTACATCTGCAAAATGGAAATGATGGTAGAATTAGCAATCTTCTTTGTGTAACATTAAGCACAATGTCTGGCATATAGGAAGTGCTATAAACATTAAACTGTATAATTTTTTTTGACATATGAATTATTCATATATAAGGCCATCTTGATACCACTTAAAAGGTCACATTACATTAAATATCAGTAAGATCTCATTATAGCTGACAAAGTTTCCCTATTTCTATAATCTTCTTATAATAAATGAAATTCTAATAGTTAATACCAGCCATATTGCTATTGTATTTATTATTGTTGGATGTATTATTTCTAGAGAAAGAAAGTTTACAGACTGAGTTAGTAATAGTGGTGGACAACTGCTTGTACTTGGCAGGACCTCTGTAGTAATATAGAAACAAGGCTGGTGAGGTGGCTGATGTGTTAAACTACCGTATCAGTAACTTATGTTCTAATCTTGACTTTACGTTTTTGTCTTATCTTAATGCACATTCATAAGTTATGAGCATTTCATTTTTTCCTCTCCTAAAACAGTTTTTTCAGAGGTGTTATGAGTGTTGTGAGGACTATCTAATGAGCAGAAATCATTACTATATATCTTTAAAGTATCTCAAAGAGTAGATGAAGCTTCTATCTTTGGGGTCAGAAATGGAAAGGCATACAGATAAAATAATATTTCTCTTGCATAGTTATAGTGATCCTTAAACAGAGCTCATTTAACTCTGAACAAAATTTCCATTACCACTTTAAATATAATGATGCTATCCTGTTTGTTGAACCCTGATCAGGGCTACTAACCTCATTCTTATCGCTTGTTAAGAGCTTACTTTATTCCTATTGCTTAGCATGATGGTACAAGCTATTTTAATTCACTCACTTTTTAACTTAGCAGAGCATACAAGCAAAGGTAACTTGAATTCCAGAAAAAGATCCCAAGTACCTTATTAATATATTTTTCTCTTAATTGTAAAAAAAAAAAAAAAGTCGTGGAAATAAAAAGTAAGACCTTTTTACCTTGGAGGTATTTACTGTAGTTCCAGCACGTATTAGGCATCAATGCAGAAGGATCCCTGGACAATACTTGACAAAGTCTACCTCCTCCCATTTTCCGTGTTCTTAGGAGCATGACCAGCCGACTGACACAGCAAACACATGATGCTCCTTATGAAAAGGGCAGACCCAGTGGAGCCAGGCCTATGTTGGCACAGACTTTATTGCTCTGAGGTAAAGGTAAATCTGAGTTGAGACTTAACAAAAGTAAAGTAATTTTTGTTTTCTGAGTCTTTTATAAAAATTTTCACATTTCACCAATTTGATTCAGAGAAAAATCATGTATCGTGTATAATTTCCATGTATTGCATCAAATGTTTCATGCCCACTGGTGCTTAAAGGAAAAAAAAAGTGAGTATTTTCTCTCCACAATATTTTAAAAATAACTTTCCAGGTTTTATAACATGTAAGAATTCTATCATAATTACAAATCATGTCACTGGATAAAGATGGTATTTGCTAACTTCTAATTCAAACCTGCATAAGCTGTTTCCAAGGAAGACACTTGTTGATGTACTCAGACTGCCCAAGTTTCTGAGAAGTCCAAATCTAAAATATACACTTCAAAGAGGGTCTTTAATAACTGGTGCATTTGTGTGTGGTGTACGTGCATGCTAATTTTTTTTTGAGACGGAGTTTCGCTCTTGTTACCCAGGCTGGAGTGCAATGGCGCGATCTCGGCTCACCGCAACTTCCGCCTCCCGGGTTCAAGCAATTCTCCTGCCTCAGCCTCCTGAGTAGCTGGGACTACAGGCACGTGCCACCATGCCCAGCTAATTTTTGTATTTTTTAGTAGAGACGGGGTTTCACCATGTTGACCAGGATGGTCTCGATCTCTTGACCTCGTGATCCACCCGCCTCGGACTCCCAAAGTGCTGGGATTACAGGCTTGAGCCACCGCGCCCGGCCCGTGCATGCTAATTTTAATGGCTATCATTTAATTTGTTTTTAACTGTATATTTGACAGGAGTGATTGGATTAGAACAAGCATGCCGTGTAAGGATAAAATATATATCCCATATACTATTTAAGTTGTCTAGTTTACAGGAAGATGCTAATTTCTATTTGTTTCTGAACAAGCTATTTTATTTTATTCAATAGCTTTTATAATGATTCTATGCTTCTCTTTCTAAATTTGTGAAGTGGCACTTATTGATGAAGAGCAATTTGTACCCAGGACATATGGAGGATTATCTGCCTAACACAGATGCCTGAATAGGAATGAAAGAGATTAACAATAGAAACAACGGGAAAAGTAAGATACAATATTTTCAAACAGGAAAAAACAGAAACTATACGTGAAAAAATAAAAAGTAAAATGAATGTAGCTAAATATCACATGGTAAAAATGTATAAAACAATTTAAAGACTCAAATTTATTTTCATTTTTACTTGAAATTAGACATGTATTGGAGTTATGCGGTTACCAGAGCCCAAGGTCTCTCCAAGTGACTTAAAGCTTTCCTTTAAAAAAGAATCTAATATTTTCAGGAATCAAAATAAGCATATTTCCTCATCTTCATTTAAAAAATAACAGAAATTAAATTACATTGAAAATCATTATAGACAGCACTTATTGAAAGTTTAATATGTCCTGAACACTTTGTGAGACATTTCAAATCTCTCCCTCATTTGATCCCTCATTTGATAGAATGATAGAATGCTATCATTCTATCAGGTAGAAACCATGATTTTCTCTATGTTACAGCTGAGAAAACTGTCTTTGAGAGGCAAATGATTTATGCAGGTCCTTTTGGAGTGCAAAAGTAAATATGTATCAGTTATCTATTACAGCAAAGCTCAGTTACATACAACAGACTGCAGGATATACCTACTAGGTGACTTCCTCACAAGGCTCCCAAAAAGGTGTTAATAGCTGATGGCTTGGTTTTTCGCTTTCATAGGCCTCTCTGTGGGCTGCCTCCATCTTCTTCACTTACACTGCGGTGGTTAGGTCCCAGAAGCAGTAACACACAAGACACAGGAAGTGGAAACCCCCCACTTTTAAGCCCTGGCCCCAGAAAATGGCACAGAGTCATTTTTGCCATGTACTGCTGGTCAACCTGTCACAGAGCCTGGATTTAAGGGGAAGAACATAAACCTTACTTTTCAATGGGAGGAATGGGAAAGCATTAGAGGATTATATTTTTAAACTGCCATGGTATGCCCTCTGCCACAAGTTATTTACATTCTCTTCACATGTAAAATATATTTACCCTTTTCCCAAATCCTAAAACATCCTAACTCATTATCAAATTGGTCTTAGGTTCAAAGTCCAGGGTTTCATCACCTAAATCAGGTCCATGTGCAGGTGAAGCTCCTGGAATTTGGTTCCTCGGGGAAAACACATTGAGTATGGTTCTCCTAATCTGAAGATCTGGGAACTAAAGAAACAAGTTATCTTCTCCCCAACACACATGGATAGAACAGGGAAACAGGCAGAAAATAATTTCCATAAACATTCCTATTAAAAGGGAATAGCAGAAGATGCACAGTGGTCACTGGTATATTTCCATTGTGAAATCCACTGGGTCCATTTTGATCACTTAGGCCTTTGATAATTAGGATCACTTAGGCCTTTGATAATTAGGATCGCTTAGGCCTTTGATAATTAGGCCTCACTGCTTCTCTCTGGGATTATTCTCTGTGGTTCTTATTTCCATGCTCAGAGCTCATGGACCTGACCTCTGCATCCTTGTCAGCCAGTTTCCCGCCCATAAAAGTTTAGGTAGCCAAAAGCCTTTTTTCCATTTTAGTCTAAGCTGGAGCTATTTTGACCAAATAATTCTCTTAAAAATTGTGTGGGTTTTCCATGAATTTACTTACTGTTCTCTCTTTTATGCAAAAGTCACAACCATACATCTCAAAGGTAAATCCTTCTCTACTCTAGGTTCCCTGTGAAGCTTCTTTGACATAACTTGCCTTAAAATTTTCAAAAGCCCCACTGTTTAATTCAGGAGGTTTATAAGACATGCCTTCTTGATTCTTACAGGCCTTCTCGTTTGTCTAAAAGGATTTCTGTATTACCACCTCAATTCTTTCTTAGACATCAACAAGGAACCTTATAATGTCACCCAGAATTAGATTTTAGGCATTAGAGTATTTGTTATTTTAAGAATTGTTCATCATATGGAAAGATCTGGAAGAAGAGTTTTATTTTTAAATTTAGCAAGTTCTGGCTCCTTTAGACTTAAGACTGCATTCCCTCTCCTTGCAGCCTCTCTCCTCTTGTATTTTATCATAGCTGGCAAGAATTAGCTATGTGGGATTTTCAGTATTCTCCTAGATCATTAAGCTCATTAAATTCATTTCCTGTTTTTCACATTTACAGGAGACATAATGCCAACATTTCTACCACTGCATAATAAGAGTCCACTTTCTTTCTACTCCCTATAACATTTCCCTCACTCTCCTTGAAACTCTCACTAACAGCTTTCTCAATGTCTTTTGGGGTTTTTCATTAATACTCTCTTCAAGGCCCTTCTGGCTTTCACCTGCTGTCCAGCCCCAAACCAATAATATATATTAATTTTTGTTATGGAATCACTTATCTTTCAGGTAACAAAATCTGTATCAATTATCTATTGTGAGCCATCCTAAAACTTTGTGACTTAATGCAATAACAACTTTTTATTTTGTCCACAAATCTGCAATTTGGACAGGGATTAGCAGGAATAGTTTATCTCAGCTCTTAAGTAGAATGAGTGTCAAAGATTTGGAACCCTGATCTCAAAAATGTCCAAATTAAAAATATGAAAAAAAGAAGGCTATTTCCTTTAGAACAATTACATGATGCTTTTGAAAAACACAGCATAGTGGTTAGTATGTTATTAGAATTTTGCCATGAGAAATAATTGCTCAAGAAGAATATTTTTGAGAAATTTATAATTGACAACCACTTATATGTAAAAAATATTAAAATAATTAATATTTAAATGAAGGGATATAGTTTTTGATGAATAGGCAATCAAATTCAAGACAAAAATCACACTGAGATAAATTCCAATATATTTTTCTGGAACAGCATAAATTCTTGATTTCCTTTTGCTATTTCATCTAATAATTACCTTCCCATTCACATAATTCAATATCCTTACCTCATCAACTCAATTTTTCCTCTGTTTCTCCTTTCTATTAACTCACATGAAATCCTCTTTATTTGTTATTTGGTTAGTTGGTTTTAACTAAGTCATCTTTGCTTATGATATTGGTTATATTCTTTTAATTTTTTTCTAGGACTTTGGTTATGTTTCTTTATTATCAATCTTGTTATTGTTTCACTTGTTTTCTATTGAATCTACTCTTACATCTACAGAGTTACTCAAGTTTAAAAGTTATTGAACATGTGAGAACAACTAGCCTTCCAGGTTCTGAAATAAAGAGACAACAAGTGCTGGAGAGGAAGAGGAGAAATAGGAACACTTTTACACTGTTGGTGGGAGTGTAAATTAGTTCAACCATTGTGGAAGATAGTGTGGCGATTCCTCAAGGACCTAGAAATAGAAATTCCATTTGACCCAGCAATCCTATTACTGGGTATATATCCAAAGGATTATAAATCATTCTACTATAAGGACACATGCACGCGACTGTTCATTGCAGCACAGTTTACAATAGCAAAGACCTGGAACCAACCCAAATGCCCATCGATGATAGACTGAACAGGGAAAATGTGGCACATATACACCATGAAATATTATGCAGCCATCAAAAATGATGAGTTTGTGTCCTTTGTAGGGACATGGATGAACCTGGAAACCATCATTCTCAGCAAACTGATACAAGAACAGAAAATCAAACACTGCATGCTCTCACTCATAGATGGGTATTGAACAATGAGATCACATGGACACAGGGAGGGGAGCATCACACCCTGGGGTCTGTGGGAGGGAACCAGGGGAGGGACAGTGAGGGGTGGGGAGTTGGGGAGAGATAGCATGGGGAGAAATGACAGATATAAGTGATGGGGAGGAAGGCAGCAAATCACACTGCCGTGTGTGTACCTATGCAACAATCTTGCATGTTCTTCACATGTACCCCAAAACTTAAAATGCAATTAAAAAAAAAAAAGGAAAGCAGAGTGTTGTACAACCCACAGCAATTACCATGTTTACCTAGGTGGTCAGACAGTTATATTCAAGATCCAAATTATTCTTCTGAAAGTGACCAGAAAGTCTTGGAGGTGTTAGTTGTATGATCAGATGAACAGACTATGAAATTCCAATCTTACTCTAAAGGATAATCTCTCCATCCTAATTTCATTTGTGGATTGCCATCAGAGCAGGAAAAATACTGATGTTGTGAGTTTAATCAAAAAAGGAGAAATACCTTGATATAAATATGCTAGAGTAAAAGTTCTAAAAGCATAGTTTTAAAGTAAATTTCACCGAAAGCTTTAAAGGATCAGATAAAGGAAGGAAAGAACGAGAAAGCAGGGTGGAATGGGTTTTATTCTCATTCCAAATAAGGAAGAGAGACTGTGGATTTGATTGTGGGGAAGAATTTAAAAATGAGAAATTATATCTTAGTTGTATGCAAGCACACATACTTTCCCAATTAGACATTTTATGAGGAAGTAGGACTTAAAAATTAGAAGCTCTCTATTCTGTGAAGTGATCACAGAGGATTGCATTTCCAAAGGGAAGTCTAACTATAATTGCTTATGGGAATTTTACTAAGGATTTTTAGGAATTTTACTAAAGATTTCAAACACTGCAGAAGTAATTTATGAACATTCTTATTTCTGCTAATATTGTGATTGTTAAAATAATTTCAAAAGATAAATTAAAAATTTTCTAAGCTTTATAGAAATGTTAACTTTAACCATTAAGTATTGAACCAGCTTCCAGAACAAAGAAAGATATTTTTCAGTAACTCATTCAGAATGAATTACCTAAGAAATCTTTAATATTTCAAGATTTTCTTTAATATTTAGATGTGTTATAATCCTAACCTCACCAGACTTGCCCCTGAAGCTGTATCAGAGACAATGTTGACCTGTATCAATGGTTTTGACCTCAAATGGAAATTATTAGAAAGGTCTATTACATTATATCTTAGGCAAAACCAAACTAAGCAGCATTCCAAACATTTTAAAATATAAATTATTTTACAAGTATCACAGGCTTTCATTTATAAAAGAAGCCTTCTCACCACTCCTAGTCTTTCTTCATATATGTTATCCCCATAAATGCACTGAGCTACACTGTAAATTTTCATTGGCATAATAACAAAACAAAAAACTTGATTTTTTAAAGAATGGCCTATGTCATCAGTTACCTTACTAGGAATTCATTTATAAACCATGCAGATATTTTAGCTTGCATTGGATTATATAACTGTTCATTTTTATTTGCTTTTAATTATCACTTTGGGAATATGTGACTAAGTGCAAATTTAGAAAAGGTTTCAGTAAAAGTATCAATGATTAGAGTAATACTGAATCCATTTCTCTCCTTGCACACATCTGTAAGTCATTACCTAAGCTTTCTGAAATTTATAAAATTACATCTATCTAGCCAAATGGGCAATATTTATCTAAAACATTCATTTTCACCATCGATACATTACTTAACATGTATATATAATGGCTAGTATTACAGTGTGATGCTAGTGCCCTTTAACAACCTCAGAAGGCAAAACATCACATTACAGTCAGTTAATAAAATGAGGAAAGACATGAAGCAAGTTTGGTGTTCCTGTCCTGCCTGTCTCTGATCCAAATTCGTGCAATTACTTCTGTGTCTCTATCTATGAATTCCAAGACTATTACAGCTAGAACTGATCATTGTACATGCAGGAACTAGAAGACAGGCACATATGGACTCACAATAAACCAATTAAAATGCTTTGTCAAGACTGAAAATTAATTAGAGAATATATGTCTCATATTTTGGTTCCCGAATATTCTTTGTTGTTGTTTTTGACCCACTGTTTTAGCTTTGTGATATTTGTTTCCTTTGAATCGTACAGTATCTTGTTTTAATTTTTTTTTTTTATTTCAGACCAAAGTAATTGTACGTCTTCTGTCCCTAAAATGCCTAAATATTTCCAAACTCTGTCTTTATCTACTTTGGTCATTGACTCATAGGAACTCATCTTGAACCATGTGTCTTTATATTTATGCACTAAGTATTGCTTGGTGTTCCTAATCTGGATTTCAGTGGCGGCTAAACAAAAGAATCACCTGAGAAACTAACAAAATACTGTTTCTGTATTTGTTTCAACACAGTAAAGGTATCAATGATTAGAGTAATACTGAATCAATTTCTCTCCTTGTTTCATTCAAGATGAATTAAATAGGCCCAGTGTGGGGGCTTGAACCTGTAATCCCCACACTTTCAGAGGCCAAGGCATGCAAATCACGTGAGACTAGGAATTCAAGACCAGCCTGGCCAACTTGGTGAGACCCCATCTCTATTAAAAACACAAAAATGAGCCGTGCTTGATGGTGCACATCTGTAATCCCAACTACACAGGAGGTTGAGGCATGAGAATCGCTTAAATCCCTGAGAGGCGGAAGCTGCAGTGACCTAAGATCTTGCCACTACACTCTGGCCTGGGCGACAGAGTGTCTCAGGAAAAAAAAAAAAAAGACTAATTAAATGAAGTCTGTATGGGTAAATCCCAACAGTACTATTTATATATATGTTTTCAGATAGTTTTAATGTGAAGCACATATTGAAAAGCATTGTCCTTTATTAGTGCCCTCATACTTAAGTGTGCATAAAAATCACCTGTGGATTTAATCAGACTGTACAGCCTGAGATTCCAGATTTTTAACAAGCTTCTATGTGATGTCAATATTACTGACCTGGCAACCATACCTTGAGTAGCAATGGTCCAAATGAAAGTTGTTAATTACTTGATTATGTGATTATAATTAACTTAAAAATATTTCTGGAAGAAATATTGCTTCCATAAATACCAGGTAGTGTTTTGGGGGCTGTAATAAAATATTTTAGGACACACTTTACCTGTGGTCACCTGACAATATCATTTTTCTTCATAGATAATTTGCTGTAAATTGTCATGTTGACTAATTCTCATTCACTTTTTCTCCACCTTTCAAAATTTCAGTATATTTCTAAAACTAAAACATAACAGTATGGTTGGTTTGATTACTTTATTTGATTAATCTCTAAATAAGAAGACATTCATTTTTGTGAGTGTGTGCATTTGAGGGAGCTAGGTAGGACTATATTTCATATTTGAGCTATGTTTACATAGCCCTTTCATATCTCAGTAACAGCACCAAAAGAACATTATTGTTCTGTGGCTTATGCTGGTAAAAAGCAGACTAATATGTTTCATTTTCTTACATGCCTGAGTCTCAACATGTGCCTCAAATCTTTTCTGTTCTTTCAAGTATTAGTGATCTCTAAGATACAAAGAATTTACGACATCTTAGAAATATCTGTAGCCGTATGACTATGTGGTGACAAAAATATAAACCATGGTTAAAAATTAATTTTGGAAAAGTTAAGAGAATATCCTGTTTTATTAAGAGTTTAAATCTGGAGCTTTGTTCAGGAAAAACAAAATCTTACAAGTTTGCTAATCAATATTAGGACTATTAAAATTAATTTTTTAAATAATTTAAGCTCCTTACCACTGTTACTTAATCTCACCCATCTTTCAGCCATTATGTAAAATCCTGTGCCTTTCTGCTTATTGTTGATTAATTATTTTATCCTATTACTAATGCCTTCCTTCTTTTCCTTCCCACTTAGTGCCATCCAAATCATCTTTCATTCTCTTTGTCTGAATAAAAACAGCTAACATTTATAGAATATTTACTCTGCATCTGTCAGATAATATCCCACTCTCTTTATACATGTTAATCCATTTAATTTTTGCAATGATCTTGAGAAGCAGATATTATTTTTACTTTACCAATGAAGACACTGAGATACAAAGTGTATCTCAAGATGGTACTTTCTCAAGACGGTACTGCTTTTAAGTGGCAAACTACGATTCAAACCCAGGCAGGCTCTTCACCTGTAAAGCAGACATAAGCATTGCAGTTCCTCATAGTATTAACCTGAAGACTGAATTCTTACACATACAGCTCGCATGGTAGAATATTCTCTTATTTTCTGTCTGTCCCTGACAGAAGACATTAAAAAAATGAGGAGAGGTACCAGTTTGCTTAACAACAGCTTAAACTTACATAGTGTTTAAACATATGTTAGGTTCTAGTCAAAACACTTTATATGTATTAAATCTTCTTCACCACAAGCCCTTTACAATAAACATTATTTAAATTGGTAATGCAGGTGAGGAAACTGAGGCACTGGGGGTTGAAGAGGCCTCCCGAAGTTCACACAGTCAGTCATCAGCAGAGTGGTACATGAACCCCGGCTGTCATAATTAGAGTGGGAGCTCTCAGCCACCACACTTTGATTGCCCTGGGGATAATGAGGATATATTCACCTTCTTATCTTGTGAGTAAATGTGACTACTCTTTTCAAAAGGGAAAAGTCGCACTCTCCCAAAATGCTGCTTAGTGATTTATACATGTGAAATTTTGTCTTAGAATTTAGACATATTTCCCACAAGCAGGCCCTAAGGTATAATAAGACGCCTGTTTGCAAGCTCTATAGCATCTTTAAAATTCTGACCACATCCTGACTTACAAAATATAGATTTAAGGTAAATAAATTTTCTACAATCTTTGTCAGTCAACCTTGAGAATGACTGGCTGAATAAATACGTTAAATTACCATTTTTATAAGCAATACAAAAAGTGACTGTTAACAGTTTGGAAAAAGGCAAACATCACTGACTGCACACATGGGTTTGATTTGGAACTAAGGCCACTTCAGTGCCACCACACACCTCCACCAAAGCCGTGCCGCTAAGGGAATACACATTTCTCCGGGCTGACAGACTGCTCTGTGAGTACCCACATGTGCCTTTAAACCATGTGCTTCTTTCCGTCTTTATTTTACACTTTTACAAAAAGTTCACTTTAACTGAGACTAAGGCAGTTAACCGAAGATATTTCATTGAATTTTATGTATGTTCTTACACTTAAATGGGGTATAAATTACACCAGTGTTTAGCCATACTCCTAGGTTTAATGTAGTGCATTTTTAAAATCAATTATTTTAACTAAAAAAAAAATCAGGTATTATTTCTCCGAAAATGTTTAAAGAATCAATTTTCATAGAGAAGTCTGTGAGTTGCTATAAAGTTTTTAAAAATTGTATTTAGAAAAACGTGAGATTTTTCTACACAGACAAACAAAAAGCTTATAGAATGCTTTATTTACTGATGAACTGAAACTACTTTTGTTCAGGACATCAAATCCACATTTGAAAGGAACCATTTGAGCAAATCATTTTAACTGTATATTTTTCATCTTTAATAACTTATAATCATATACATATTTAAAAACTCAGTTATTCATCTTAGGCTTTTTCTTTTACGTTTACCAATTTCTTATAAAGCTTAATTAGAGGAATAACAACCTTAGTTGTACAGGGAAGAATTATCTTTTCAGATAAGTTGCATTAATAAAAATTACAAACTAGATAAATCAAATGCTGATATCTAAATATTGCAAGTTTTCATGTGAAATATCTAGTGATTGCTTAGTTTTTATAGCAAGAGTGATTTTTAAAAATATCTTAAATAGCTTTTTTCTCAACATTTTTCCTTAAGCCTAACTGTATTTTGACCCCGCTCACTTATCTTCACTCAGAAAAATAGCAACTGCTACTGAATACAATTTCACTTTCCATGCATTGACTCATTTATTCATTCCTTACTCTATAAACACCTTATGTCATGTTAGTCTATTTGGATTACTTAATATACCACAAAATTATATGTAATGCATAAACCCATAAAACCGAGTATTCTAAGTCTTTGAAAATAAATGAATCTTACTTAATATTGAAATTCTTGTTAAACTCTCATCAAACAGAAGCTCCATACTAACATGTTCTGTGCTATCGCTGTTAAGGCCCATGTTAGAGATTCATGTGTTTGCTCTTAGGCAATTGACTTTATTCCTCTAAACCACATCTATAAATAGAGGATAATAACGACATCGCTTCCTGGATTATGGCTACTAAGTCTATTACAAATAATATATGGAAAGGGCTTAGCATACGTAGCAAGAGCCCAAGAAATATTAAATGTTATTATTAAAAAGTTCAGAGAAATGGCAGGGACTGTAAAATCATGATGTCTCATCTGTGTCTTGGGAAGAAATCACCTGGAGCCCTGAGGTTGTTGGAGGTGGAGGACTCAGTATTAGGCTGGCTTTTGTTGGTACTATCAATAATGGATTAAATTATCACAAGAGTAGCTTTAAATTGTGTTAAATTGTTATAGGGCTATCTACATTATGGTCCAGATATGGTTTTGATTGAGGACTATTTTGAAAAAAGAAGTTTACAGATGAAATCTATCATTCATTTAAATGTAATGTTCACACTTAACTTAATTTTGATTATCTTAATTGATTCTTCACAGACAGTTCAGAGGAGGCAAAACTAATCTGGGAGATTAATGTAACAAAACTTAATTTTATACTGAATTTGAGTTATAATGAGGTATTCTGATACTATCATAAATTAATTATTTTTACTATGAAGAAATACACAGCAGTTATTGGGGGTTGTCAGCGTAATGATGTGAATCTTATTATAATAATTCAGTTACTGCTATGGTTGGTATATGTTCCCTTGAGTTCATATGTTGGAAACCTAATCCCCAGTGCAATGGTGTTGATAGGTGGTACTTTTGAGAGGTGATTAGGTTATGAGGACTCTCCCTTCATGAATGAGTTAATGTCCTTAATGGGTTAATTTATGTGAGAGTGGGTTTGTTATACAAGCTCCCCTTTCTCTCTCCCTCTCATCTTCTTTTTCCTTTCCTTCTTCTGCCATCCATGTAATGACATAGCACGAAGACCCTTACCTAATGTGGGCCCCTCAATCTTGGACTGCTCAGCCTCCAAAACTATAGGAAATACATTTTTGTTAATTATAACTTACTCATTCACAGGTATTCTGTATTAGCAGCACAATATATACTAAGGGAGACACTGTATTTATTGTTGTTATGGACTGAATGTTTGTGTCCTTCCAAAACTGATGTATTGGAACCATTATCCCTAATGTGATGAAATTTGGAGGTGCAGTCTTTGGAAGGTAATTAGGATTAGATAGGCTCAGGGGAGTAGAGCACCCATAAAGGGATTAATGTTCTTATTTTAAAAAAGGAAGAGGAGATCTTTCTCTGCACGCAACGGGAAAGGCTGTATAACAGCATAACCAGGAGGAAAGCCTTCACAGAGCACTCCACAGTCACCTCCATCTCAGACTTGCAGCCTTCAGAAGTGGGAGAAAAATTGTTGTGTAAGCCACCCATCTATAACAATTTGTCATAGTAGCTCAAATAGATTAAGATAATTGTAAAGGGCAAAAGAACATAGACTGATGTTACAGTTTTAAACCCAAGTCATATCAGGTCTTCACATGTTGTCTCTCAGTGAGGCTCTTCTTTTTCCTAAAGGAGCCAGGTGCTTAGAACTACTTCCTTTTTAAAAAAAAACTCTTTTTTTTATTTTTTATTTTATTATTTTTTAAAGATGGAGTCTCATTCTATCGTCCAGGCTGGCGTGCAGTGGCATGATCTCGGCTCACTGCAACCTCTGCCTCCTGAGTTCAAGCGATTCTCCCACCTCAGCCTCCTGAGTAGCTGGGACTAGAGGTGTGCTACCATGTTCAGGTGATTTTTGTATTTTTAGTAGAGATGGGGTTTTGCTGTGTTGGCCAGGCTATTCTCAAACTCCTGATCTACCTGCCTCCGTCTCCCAAAGTGCTCGGATTACAGATGTGAGCCACCGCACTTGGCAAGCACTACTTCTTTTTGATGCTGTGTTTAAATTTTAGAAATATACGTTAACTAAAACCATGGATTTAAATCAGAATATGCTTTTATACACCGAAATCTGAAATAATACCACTCATGAAGATAATATGATTCTTATTTGAAAAATACCAATGCTTACAATGTAAAAAATCACTCATATAATTTCCAAGTGTATAATAAACATTCATGTTAGTCTTTATAACCCTCTAGCTAACAAATATTACTACCCTCATTTCATACAACACTAGATTCTAGAAAATAAGGCATTAAAACACTGAGTGGTTGAGAGAGAAAAAAAATAGAATCTAGGTGGCCGTTAATGGAGAGAAATAAAGGAATTGTCATTATCTAGTCCAGTATGTTGAATAAATAAAGTATGATTAATTTTTATGATAAGATAATCATATATATTACCAGAATAGCTTTATTAATATCAACAAGTAAAATATTAGAATCATCATAAAATCAAAACTCCCAACCCTGTTGTTGTAGAACCAATCAGTAAGACATTTTTTCCCCTGCGACACTGCCAAAATTTGACACACAGCAGTCTCACTCTTGTTTCTGTCTTATAGCCATATTGGATGCATAATATAATCAGAAAAAGGCCTGATTACCTAAAATGTACAATATTTTTGCAGATTGTTATTTTGTTTTTATACCCTGCATGTCTAAATTTTCCAACTACTTCCACATTAGGGAAGAACATTATAAATGTTATTTTTTTAAAGTAACCTTTTGACTTTCAGTCATTTGTTGTGATGTTATGATGAGATCCTTTCAATTTAATGGATCTCTGGAGTCTACCAAATATGTTATTTAGTTTCAGTATACAATTAAGAAAAACGATATTTCAAATTTGGGGATAGATTTGTAAAAGATGTGCAAAATCCTGCTTAAATATAAACACTGTATCTAAACAAAACCATATGTTGCTGGCAGACTTTGGATAGTATTTAAAATCTGTTGGCTATCTATACACATTACATTGTAGCAGAAAATGTTATTTCCCAAAATATCCAACTTTATTACTTTTCTAAGTGGTATTTTATCAGTTTATACTAAGAGCAAAATAAAGGGCAAAGAAAGTACAGAAGGATGATAGAATGAAAATGTTTTCATTTTTAGCACATACATTACTGAGATGATGAAGAGAATGAAGTTAAAGGGACTGAAGATGAAGATGTCTGAACCCACCCTCAGTCATGGAGGTAAAATTAGGCAAACATCTGATTGCCCATGCTAGAGGCTAGATTTTCAGAGGCTGAAAACAAAGATAAAGTATCCTTTTCAAGGAAGCCCAGAACTGAAGAATTTGGCATGAACATTTATTAAGGAAAAACCTGTTATGAAACGCTAGGAAGATCAAAAACCACAAACTCTGCCTACAGAATTTGGGGTAGAATCCAGTGAGGGTATGGACCTAATAGTTTGAACTGTTAGAGAAACAGGAAAATTGGAAGTGAGTTTGGAACCAATGAGGTAGGTATAGGGAAGTTGTCACAAACAGCCCTAGATCTGCGATTCTCTCTGTTGAATGTTTCAGGTGGGCAGGAAGTATGAGAACTAGTTGAGCGAGAAAAACTTAACAGGACAGGCAGCGGTGTTGGCACAAAGCAGCCTTCCTAGATATGATCATTATCTTCTGAAAAAATATAGGAAAAAGTTAATGAACATAAATGAAGATAAGAAAAGCTTTTCAAAACTGTGAACATGCTTATGATAATTGGAAAAATAGTAGTGGTCAGAGGGGCAGAATAGGGTAAGCATATTACAGCTAACTCACTTTGGACTGAAGGTTAACTAAAACAACTGAATGCTTTTCTACCTATATTTCAGCTATTTATTATTGATGAATTGGATGTGGGTTTTGAGGGAAATCAAATAAAGGAAGGATTTCTCCAATGTTTCTTGTCTAAGCAACTTAGTGAACAGTGATGACAATTACTAAAATAGATTATATCAGTGGCTTTCACATCATGGTGTGGTAAAACCTGGAATTCCCAGAAATCCTTCACAAAGAAGTCTGTGAGATCACATAATTGCTCTTGGCAGTAGAATGGATAATCCACAGAAGAAAAAATCTCTTTGGAATACTCCATAATTTAAAAAACTTCATGATCAGAATTTCAACAATCTAAATAAAATAGACACAGTCTTTGAAAGTGACTAAGTACCATAGCTGAGTTAAAGAAAAGTAGATGGCCAAAGAGCTATATTTCTCTCAGAGACATCAAATTCGTAGTAAAAAATCTTCCCTTAAATAATAGGCTCCAGGCTCAGATGGCATTACTGTTAAGTGCTAATATTTAAAAAAGAATAGAAATCCTATACAAGTTCTTAAAAAAAAAATCTTCCAACTTATGAGACCTTCATATTTATACCAAAATAAAAGGCAAAAAGATCTCATAAAAAATAAAGTAAAAACAACCCAAAACTATAAAGAAATAACCTTCACAAGCATAGACACAAAAATTCTTAATTTTTATATAGCCTACATCTGTATGAAGTTTAGCCCAAGAAAGAAAGGATAGTTTAACTTTTGAAAAATCAATCAGTTTAATATAACATATTTTAAATAGATTCCAAAATGTAAAAATCATGTGATTTACTCAATAGATACAAAAAAGCATTTGACATAATTCAACACTTTCATAAAAATGTCTCAGTAATATGGATATTGAAGGGAACTTCAATTCAATAAAGAGTATCTTTAAAAATTCCAGAGGTAACATCAGATTTAATGATGAAAAATGCAGTTCCTTCCCCCCAAGATCAGAAAAAGTAAGGAATACTTTTCTCATCACTCCTGTTTGATATTGTAGTTGAACTTTCACCCAGTGCAATAAGATATACAGATTGAAAAAGTAATAAAACAGTTTGTACATGCAGAAAATATAATCATCTATGTAGTGTAGAACCATTAACTTAATTTTGTCCAAATAGCTTTTTCTTAAAAACCTTTGTCAAAAAAAAATCAGAGGCAGTTATTGAATATCAAGAAGATAGATAGCAGTTGATATAAATAGTAGGCTTGTCCAAAAACTTAAAGGGAAAAGCTATGGGATGAAATGTCTGCAAGGAGCCTTGAAAGATTATGGTATATTCCTGAGAATGTACAAAGCCACACACATGTGTGCATATTCCCAGGGAAGTCTGCCTGCTCAAGAAAGACCTGAGAAGGCACTAAGCTATAAACTCTGGTGAATGTGCAAGAAAGAAATGAAAGCTAAGGCAGTGCTTTAAACTCTCTGGATGAATGTTGAAGATATGCTTTAGAATACACACAGAGCCCCTTAGCAAAGACTGAAAGGCTATTAGTTCCAGGTAGTTAAAGAAATCTCTGTCCAGTCATTAGCTGACCACTAAGATAACTAAACAGATATTTCAGTAGTCAAATGTAACAAAGAATTTAGACTTTACAGAATTAGTTCAAAGTGACCAAGCAATAATAACAAACAACAAAATGATATCCATGAGGGTTAAATATCTGATTTCCAAAGTTGCCACACTATATTACTTCAAAGGTCCAGTTTTCAACATGTTGGAAGACATGCAGAGAAACAGTAAGTCATAGTCCATACATAAAAAAATAACCAACTGTCCCTGGACAATCCAGATGTTGTATTTTTTAGATAAAGACCCTAAATCATTGATTTTTTTTAAGAACTAAGGGAGCACATCTAAAAACTAAAGGAAAGCATTTGGATGATGTCTCACCAAAAAAAAAAAAAAAAAAAAAAAGTTGATAAAGAGATATAAAGTACAAAATAGAACCAAATAGAGATTCTGAAGCTGAAAAATATAACTGAAAACATTTACTGGAAGAGCCGGTAAACTTGAAGCTAGAGGGATTGAGATTATCCAGCCTTTGTGACCTTGGATTAGGCTATAGTTTCTTAGATATAAAAACTAAACCACAAACAACCAAAAAAAAAAAAATAGATAAGTTGGACTTCATCAAAATTAGAAACTTTTGTGCATCAAAATACGCTATGAAAAAGTGGAAGAAACTCACACTGTGGGAAGAAATGTTTGCAAATAATCTATCTGATAAAGGTTTAGTATCCAAAACATATAAATAAATTTTACAACTTGACAATAAAAAGACAAAATCCCAACTAAAAATGGTCAAAAGAATAGTCCTTTCTCCAAAGAACACATGCAAGTGGCTAATAAGCACATGATAATATATTCAATATGATTAGTTACTAGGGAAATGCAAATCACAACCACAATGACATACCTACTACTTCACACTCACTAGCATAACTATAATAAAAAACGTAGACAATAACAAGTGTTGGGAGGATGTAGAGAAATGGAACCCTCATGGACTAGTGGGAACATAAATGGTGCAGCAGTTTGACCTAAATAAATAAATCAACAAAACCACACAAACAATTTCTCAAGAAATTAAACAGAGTTGCTATGTGACCTAAGAATTCCAGGTGTAAGTACAATAGAAGGTAATTTAAAAAAATAGATCTCCACAAAGAGTTGTACACAAATGTTCATGACATTATTCATAATAGGTAAAAGGTGGAAACAATCCTAATATCCATCAGTGATGAATGGATAAGCAGTATATGGTATTTTTTCAACCAATTAGGGTGAATCAGGTGGATCTCTACATGCAAATTAGTAAATAATAAAATGGAGCAACAGCCCTTGTCTCATGGCATATACAAAAATTAAAGTGGATCATGAACATATCTGTAAAATTTAAAACTATAAAGCTTTTGGAATAAAGTGCAAGAGAAAAATCTTTGTGGATTTGTGTTAAGCAAAGATTTATTAGACAAAACAAAAAATGGAATATAAAATAAAAACTGATAATTTGAACTGATAAAAATATAAAACTTTTCTCTTCAAAAGCCGCTATTAATAAATTACAAAAAGCATGCCACAGTTTGGGAGAAAATATTTGTAAAACATGTTTCTAACAAAGGGCTTTTACATTTACTAGAGAACTTTTACTATCAAGATAATGAGCTCTTGTTTCTCACCACTATTGGTACAAAGAACCAGGCTCGTCTGTAACATACAAGACATAAGTGGAAACCACTAAAAATTCTGGGCCTAGACACATATCAAGGTATTTCCTGTTGTAATAATATTCATCCTGTTTCAACCCCTGAAATGCAAATTTAACACAGTATTTCAGTTGTTCCAGGACAGGAAAGATTGGATCCATAAATCTGATTTCTATTTCAGAAGGAGCCATGCTGCTTGGTTGATACAAGACAATCCAGGTTTATGTCTGTCATCCTGTAGTAATTAATGGTGTCCCTTTTATTTTACAACGTTACTAGTTTAATATATAATTATATGGTCATGCTAACCTTAAGCCAGGTTCAAATTAATAGATAAACAGCTAATTCTTGAAAGAATTATCTGGGTAGACCAGGATGGAAGAATGAGGGGATAAATAGCTGGGGCTACTTCTTTGTCAATAGCACCCACATCAATACAGCTCTTTTTAAGTTTTAAGAGCCTGGGTTGAGGTTGCTAAACTGTTTGAAAGGTATGGTGCAACTGGAAGTGCCTCAAGAGGTTTTTGTCCAAATCACTCACCTAAAAGCCATCTTTTTCTACCTTTCTGATCTTTACTATTCTACTTTTTCAAATGCGGTTGAAATCATTTTCCTTCATTATATCATTAGGATGTCATAAAGAACATATATAATGTGTGACTACAATGTAAATTTCAATGTGAAATACGTAATTGTTCTGGAAGAAATCCCATTTTGCATTGAAAATCTCAACCTCCACTTAAGTTTGCTTGAGGACTATTTAGTAGACACATGTTGATTATCTTTCTCCTCCTTTAGATTGTTGCAGTCTCTGATGAAAGTGAACCTAAAAATCCGTGTTTGTTTCAACCAACTGGACTGGATTGTGCACCTGTGACTAAGAAATTCTTTGTCTCAACAATTTGAATTGAGTTACACAATGTATTTTTCTGATGATGTCCCACAAATTATAGGATTATATGAAGTTATAGTGAGACTTGATTCCAGTGCTAATTCCACATCTTTGGTATACTGAAACTATGAGGAAACGAATTCTAAGCACCCTATAGAAAATCTTCTAGAGAGAGTGGAAAAGAGCAAAGAGAAGGAGGGAGAGAAAGTAGAGTCCAGCCACCTTAAAGCTCTTTCCCAGAGGAAAGAAAAGATAGTTGCTGGTCCATGACTTCTGCAGATTCTGTGGCCTATCCTTGCATTCTTTTTTTTTTTTTGATACAGAGTCTTGCTCCGTCACCAGGCGCCAGGCTGGAGTGCAGTGGTGCAATCTCGGCTCACTGCAACCTCCGCCTGCTGGGTTCAAGGAATTCTCCTGCCTCAGCCTCCCGAGTAGCTGAGACTACAGGCATGCGCCACCACGTCCAGCTAATTTTTGTATTTTTAGTAGGACGGTGTTTCACCATGTTGGCCAGGATGGTCTGGATCTCTTGACCTCCTGATCCGCCCGCCTCGGCCTCCCAAAATGCTGGGATTACAGGCGTGAGCCACCGCGTCCGGCCTATCCTTGAATTCTTAACACAAATCTCCCTTCACTTATGTGAGCTGGGATGGGTTTTGATTCTTACCAACCAAACATTCTCTAAGTCAACCAAAAAACTTTATCCACTGTGTAAAACAGTCCTTGGATCACCTCAAACTTTCTTTGACTAACCTTTCACTTCAGTCTGACAATCACTACGTTCATACCCCTAGTCTCAGGTTTAATTTTTTCCACTTAAAATCACAAGTCTTTGGAAATAAGAAGATTATTTTTATTTCAATATAACTCTGTAGTACCTTGTACTTAAAGTACTATCATTGTTATACAAATCTCTCAAAAGATTACATATATATGTGTATCATATATGTAAAAGAGAAATAGACTGTTTATTAAAAATAAGAAAATATGAATCTGGTATGCTTTTTGCTAGTAGCACAACTTATTTCTGTCTTCCGAGTTGTCTCTTGCTACAAAGTTTTATGCTTTAAAGATTGCCCAGCGAATGCAGTGCTTGCTGGGAAGTTGAGGTATTATCTGTGCAGTTTAAATATTTATGAGTAAAAAGAAACTACAAGCTGAAGGGTGTGCCATTTATGAAAGCTTTAATGGATATAGTTTAACCCAAACTGAAACCTGTTTGGGGAGCACAACTGCATTTGTTTAATGATATATGAAAATATTACTCTGTACTTGGCATAGCATCAGCAAGTAATTGGAAAGCAGAAAATGCCGAACTGTAGTTGGTGAGACTTTTACTGCTGGAAGAAAAACTGCTATGATTATAGCAGAAGTCTACGTTAGCTAAATAACCATGCTTCTGGGGCTTAAATGCAGGGAATATTATTGCGCATATGTCATGACAATGCAGTCTCTGTCTTATTAAGTGTGGGTTTGGTCCCACGTGGGCAGTGGAGAGCAAATATTGTATAGCATTGGCACTTGGCAGTGGCACCTGCAAAACACAGACGTCATTGGCAGATGTTGCACTTATTGTAATTCAGAACCACGTTGGCTTCTAATGAGACTTCAGAGAAACAGTGGGGTGGTGGATATTCACAGCTTCCAATTAGACATAGGAGAGCAGGGAAACAAGCATGTAGGGAGATTATTTGGGAGCCTTTGCATTTGTTTCATTGGCATATATCCTACTCACCCCCACTCCTGGTTTTTTGTTTTTTGTTATTTTTTTTCTTTTCCTTTCTTTGAAAGACAAAGACAAACCCAGGCTTGGGTCTCAGCGATTTGAGTGTAGATAACTCCAAGTCACAGCTAACTGAATGTTCTATTGCATGCTTGTGTGTGGGTGAAAAAGAGACTAAAGAGAGAATAAAGTAAGGATCATTCTGCGGTCGGCTAAGGGTAAGAAGTAGGATTTCTGAACGACTGTGCAGAATGGCGCTCACCTCCATGAAAACTCTTTCTATTACCCAGGAGATGGCACATTTTTTTTTTTTTTTCTTTTTTGAGATTGAGTCTCACTGTGTCACCCAGGCTGGAGTGCAGTTGTGCAATCTCAGCTCACTGCAAACTTCCACTTCCTGGGTTCAAGAAATTCTCCTGCCTCAGCCTCCCAAGTAGCTGGAATTACAGGCACATGCCAACACACATGGTTAATTTTTGCATTTTTAGTAGAGACAGGGTTTCAATATGTTGGCCAGGCTTGTCTCAAACTCCTTTCCTCATGTGATCTGCCTGTCCAGCCCCTCAAAGTGCTGGGATTACAGGCATGAGCCACCATACCCAGCCGGCACATTTGAAATGCTTGAGACTACAAGAGTGGCAGCCATTCATCGTACCTGGTCAAATTCTGTCTTCTGGAGCTAGTTGAAAAACACGTAACTCACTACAAATTATGTAGTCTGAAAACAGCCCAAAGTCTTCATTAAACAACTCTAAAACTCATCTTAATTATTCAGTAATTAGGAGTTTAATATGAAATAAACAATTATTTGGTCTATCCAAATATTTTTTAAAATCCAT